>JARYZH020000692.1:0-84268 GCA_030021035.2 Notholithocarpus densiflorus
AATTCACTGCAAGCTTGAAGCAACTCCCCCTCTATCTCCTACCTCCACTGTCTCTTTTACTTACGGTATTTCAGCTGCCAGTCAGATTTCAGTCTTTTTGTTTCTCGTATTAACCAATCTTAGCACTCATAAAAATAAATAAATAAATAAAAAGAAAAGAAAAAGAAAAAGTGGCTTAAATATGAGAAGAAAGAGTGAGAGACAGCCAACGCGTTATGCTGCAGATGTTATAGTGTGGGTGTTTGCCTATTGAGTTTTATCGATCGTTTTCATAGGCCAGCTTGTAACTTCTTAGGCCAGAAATAATCATTTTCTTTTTTCTTTTTTCTTTTTTGGTTAAAGAAATAATCATTTTCAATTTTTCATACAAAGGGCTCAATTGTTAAAATATTCATTAAATGTATATATCATATTACTATTTTAAAAAAATTATTTTTGGCCTCAGCCCCTTAGGCCCTTAGTAGTTCCGTCTCTGTCGCCTTGAGTTATAATTTTTAACCTACATATACAAAATCAAATCAGATTTTGTATATTGTATATTACAGATAAAGTGATAAACTATTCAATTTGTATATATACGATAAGAGAGTCAAACAGGCTTTTGTTAACGTTTCAAGATAGAGTTGTTCTGTCCTAAACCGGAGAGAAACAAAATTTTTACAATGACACCAATGGTAATAGTGATCGATGTATTATATTTTTAGTTTTATACCTGTGTCAAGAGGTAATTTTTGCTTTAATGACTAGGTCAAGTCTACCAAAAGAAATAGTTTATAATCACTCAATCTTGAGAAAAGAACAGCGACACAGATAGTTAAATTGTTCCTCAGCATGCTTGATTTGCTCGTATTAATTTAGTGCAAAAGCACAAATTAGGACTACAATAATATGATATAAGCTTCAATGAGCTACAAAAAAGAGAATCAGCTTGATAATTGGATAAGTTTTTTAAGTGGGCAAAGAATCTCTCAAGAACACGGGGCTAAGCCTTCTTGATCATTGGATAAGTTTTTTTCTACAACTCCAAAGGCATTGGCTGGACCCTTGGTATAACTGCATAAGTCTTTCCACTTCCTGTCTAACAAAATAAAGATATAGAGAAACATTAATAGCATCATTATACATGATACAAAATCAGAAAAGAAACAAAAGAAATCTAAAAGATAGCTGTACATATGCATTCGGGCTAAGTTCCTTATACATAACAGTATGTGGCCATCCATCTTTATACACTCAGGTTGAGTGGTTCTGACCCTTAAGACACTTCTTATGAAAACTGACATCATGTTTTATGGCCACATTTTCCCTCAAGCTTATACACTTTAAGCTAGCAAACAAATAACAAAAACACACCCAAACTCTCTCTCTCCAGCCCAAAATCAATTGATTTCAACCTATCGTTTGTCCCTTCTACTGTCATTTTATTACACAACAGAGGCAAAACTCTCTTTTTATATATAGTAGGATGACAATAGACTCACCCAAGGATCTCAATAGGCCCTTTATAAATTTGACCAATCAGCCCTTATGGTATATTGCAACTAAAAGAATTAATTAAATATTTTTCTAAGTAAAACTCACTACATTCTTTATTACTGACTCCTCATTTTTTTTATAAAGATTAGAGACTCCTCAATACACTTCATCATCGACTACATGAGGGATGGAGGAAGAATAATATGATAGAAAACAAAGCCCACGACTAGGAAATATGCTATATAAGCACCTAATGTCCATCTTCTCTTCTTGGGTGTAACCGTTTTTTTTTTTTGGATGAATAATGCATTTCAATAAAGAAGACAAACATAAATCCAAATATTTCATAAAACCCAAAAAAAAAAAAAAAAAAAAAAAAAAAGAACAGAAAATACCCAGAAGTATTCCTTATGGTAGAATCCTCTATAGGATCGGCTTAAGAACTGAATCAAAAGCCTTGCATTTGCTTTCCATTGTACACTTCACTTCCTTCTTGATACCTCTAATTATTTGTTCTTCACTCCTTATTCTGCCAGCATGAATTATTGCATTTCTTTATGGTCACAGCAGCACACCAAGCCAGTTTGAAAATAACCACTCTAAAGCTGTGGTCCTTCAACTGATTAGTAGCCCATTCCAACAAGTCCTGCCAATCAAATTTTAGCAGCAGAAATTAAACAAAGACTCATGACATTCTCCCAAATCCTCTTGGTGAAGGAGGGAAAAAACAAAAAGGTGGTATCTACTTTCTAAGAAGGCATTGCAAAGAACACAGTTGCTGTCCCCTTGGTAACCCCATTGAATCATTCTCTCCTCAGTTGGAAATTTGTTTCTCAAAGCTAGCCAGCCAAGGAAGGAATTTCTAGGAACGTTGCATTAAACCATATCAGCTTGCACCAAGGGACAAATTGCCCTTTACTCCAGATTTCTTCCCAAGCCCCAGCACAACTGAATTTATGAAATGATGCCCAAAGAGCTCTATCAGAGTCCTTTAACTATATAAGACTAAGCTTGCTTTGGATATCAACAAGCTGATCAGCCTTGCAGCCCTCCAAATCCACTGCTTCTCCTTAAGAAAGAAGATACTTTTGCCTCAAACTGACTGCCTGCATCATAGATAATCCTATTACCATAGTTATGAAATTGGACACCATTAGGATGACATAGATCATGCCATAGAAAGATTTTACTCCCATCCCCAACCTCAAAGCTCACAAGCTGCCTAGCTTCCTGTCTTATTTTAAGGATGGACCTCCATCCCCAAGTGCAATCTTGATGGATTTTAATAGTCCAAAGGCATTTTCCTTCAATCAAATACTGATGCACCCAAGCTACCCATTTGGACCCATTTTGGGTAAAGAGATTCCATATAAGTTTCATAACAGCAGCTTTATTCCAATCCACAATCCTTTTTAAACCATGACCTCCCTCTCTTTTTGGGAGGCAGACCTTTTCCAATGATACCCTGATACCACCCCCTGCCTTCACCTCTACCTTTCCACAGAAATTCCTAGATGACCAAGTGTTGATCCTAGCTAGGATCTTATCCAACAAAGGCTAACAATCCTTGGAACTAAGTTTATCAGGAATGAGGAGCAAGCCAAGATATCTCACTGGAAGATTGCCTTCATTGAACTGTAGGATCTTCAAAATATTCTGCTTTAAGGTAGCAAGGATACTAGCACAAAACACCTCACTATTGCTTGGATATACTGCAAGCCTGAGATTTTTCCAAAATCCAGCAAGGCATCTTTGAGGAGATTAAGTTCAGGCAGGTCAGCAGCAGAAAACATTGGAAGATCATCTGCAAAGCTGAAATGAGTGAGCCCCAATTCCTTGCAGTGGGGATGGAACTTTAAATTATTGAAGCCTTATACCCTAGAGTGGACCAACCTTGTTAAAATCACAAAGTGATAAGGTCACAAGGGATCTCCCAGTCTCAAACCTTTTCCTCCTTGGAAATATACCACCAAAGAACCATTTAGGCTAAAAAAAAAATCTGGGATAAGTAATACAAACCATGATCCAATGCACAAATTTGGTAGGGAAGCCAGCTGATAGCAGACACATAAGAATAAAGTTCCAATCTAGAGAATCATAGGCTTTCCTCAAATCAGCCTTGATGGCACATCTGGCTATACCATTGTTCCTTTATAGTGTTAAGGCACCAACAGTTATTGCTATGAAGCCTAGCTGCTAAGCTGGAATGCCACATGGAGTTTGTACTTAGTTACTTGTTGTAATGCTTACCCTTGTAATTGTAATGTAGTGGATTGTACCTTCAATTAACTAACTCCTAATTGTCCATGTGAATAGTGGGATTTCTCACATGTGGATAGTTGGGAATTAGTAAGGCTGTTGGGGAAGGAAATAACTGATTGAACAGTTAGTTAGTTAGGACAATTGTATTAAAGAGAACAGTAGCATTGTAATGGGAATCAATCAAGAAATAAGATGAATACTCAGTTTCTCTCTCTATCCCCTATTCTTCTCATGGAGGCCTAGGTTCCCTTGAAGTAACCTACTCATATTCCCTTTAATCTTCTCCATTCATCCGTTCAATCCCTAAGACTTGTGAGATCAGCTGGGATCTTAACATTTGGTATCAGAGCAAAACCATCCTATCGCCATGGCTGAAGCTCGACTGGCCTCCCACAACTCAGAAAAGATTGCAGCTTTAGCCAAAGTTACTGATCAACATGATATCGTTTTAGAAGAAATCCAGAAACAGTTGCAATCCCTCAATCAGTTTATGCAGAAGATCATTGAAGCAGAAGATCGAAGAAAATTTGTACCTAGGGATCACCATGCAACCAACGATTCAACCACTGCAGAATCTTTTTACATGAATCCAGGAAAACCCTTGAAGCTTGATTTTCCAAGATTCCAAGGGGAAGATCCTGCAAGTTGGGTACCGAGTTACTTAGTATTTTTCTTACTACAATACACCAATGCAACAACGAATTTTGTTGGCTTCTTATCATATGGATGGGGAAGCGTTGGTGTGGTTTCAAGATGCTGAGAATGCAGGAATATTCACAAGTTGGGATGCTTTCATTAAGCTCTACAGATTCTCTTTGGCTCTACAGCGTCTGATGATCCAATGGAAGCTTTAACAAGGCTTAAACAATCATCTAATGTAGTGGTTTACAAGAGTCAATTTAAGACTTTATCAAACAGGATCACAGGTTTGTTAGAAACCCACAAAGTCAATTCCTTCTTGAGTGGGTTAAAGGATGAGATACATCTTCCTGTGAGGATGTTGGCACCCAAGTCTCAGAATGAAGCTTTTGGCTTAGCCAAAATTCAGGAGTATTTGATCAGTAGCAAGAAAAGCTTGAAGACTTCTTTTGATCCCAGCAGGCCCTCATTGTTAGGGGTGTCCAAGATTGAAATAAGTCTGAATAGAAGGTAAGATTGCCTCTTCAAAGGTTAACAAGTGCCCAAATGGAGGGAAGAAGAAAGCAAGGATTGTGTTACAATTGTGATGAGAAATGGCACACTGGCCATAAATGCAAGGGAGGAAAAAAAATTTCATTGGAGGGATCTGCATTTGAAGTGGAGCATGCACACGGTTTGTGATTGGTGGAATTAGATGACAATGGTGATGCGGTGATAGAGCAAGAAGAACAAGATGACAAGGCTGAGATTACACTCTATGCCTTGGTGGGAAATCCATCACCAAACTCTATGAGGGTCAAGCAAAATTAAAGATCAAGAGGTAATGTCTCTGTTAGATTCAGGGAGTACTCACAATTTCTTGGATGCTGCTATGGAAATGAAGTTGAAGTTACAAATTGATACTTCTAAGCTTTTGGAGGTGAAAGTGGCTAATGGGGCAGTTGTTGAGACTTTATGGAGTCCAACTCTTGATGCAGGGTATCAAATTTATGGTGGAGCTTAATGTCATTCCATTCGGGGGTTGTGAAGTGGTTTTGGGAACTCAGTGGCTGAGTACTTTGGGTGTTATCAAGTGGGATTTTAAGTTGCTGACTATGCAATTCACTTATTCAGTTTTAGTGTTACCAAGAACACTAAAACTGGCATTTTCACAACCTCTAATCAATTAAGAATGCTGACAGATGTTCAAATACTTGGAATCTATGCCAAAACTTTATTTGGCATCAGGAAAACCAAGTTTTAAACTCCATTAAACCATACGTATTTTACAACTACAGTAAGAATAAATTTGGGCGCCTCAATAAATAGTTCTTTACACAAACTCCAAGGTCCTCTTGTGTCACTAACATGCACATTTTCCAGTTTATCATTACAAATTTTAACAATAGCGAAAGGGAGACATTTTTGAGTTGAAGAACAAAATACATTTTCAAAAACCATATTTTAGTCATAAGAACAACGAAGCAGAAACTACAGAGTACTCCTGAAGATGTGTCAAATACATAATTTCTATAAAGAAATGTTTCTAAAGTAGCTGTACAATACAAAAGTTGACATCACAGGTTTTAACTATACATACCTGTATAATGTTTACACCCTTTGCATAAGTAGCTCTAACCAGCCTACATAAAGCTTTTAGAATTGTAGTCAACAACATGAAGGAAAAAGTTGGTAGTAGTACATATCAGAATCTAAATGACAAGAGTATTCTTGTAACACACCATATGCATAAAGTTTCTAAGCACCAATCTCTCAAATTGTTCTGACATGAAAACATATGAGAAACATCAAACTAAATGATGCGTCAAAATAGCGAACATTATAAACACTTTTAGCATCTTACGTTGAATACTATTTAAGTGTACTTAAATGGGGGTGAAAATCAAACGGTAGCAAAAATAATGTGTTGGTTCATATTTATTTGTGTAATGGCCCCCGCAATATGGTAGAGGAGTATTGTAACCTTACTTGGATTATTAACTGTTTGCTCTCATACGTAGGCACACAGTCGAATCACAAAAATTATTTGACATAAATTCTTCGAATTTTTTTTCTATTTCTCTTTTTCTTCTAATCTTGAGCAAATTGATTTTTCACAATAAATAATAAAGAAAACGTTTTTCACTTTTTCTAAAAATGATTTTTCTTTTTAAACGATACACACTTAACATATCATCATAATAAATAATAAACTCTATAGGACAAAAATTCTTCCAAGGATAAATTCTCTCTTCACCCCTCTCTATTAATAATGGATAAATTCAATTGCTTAATTATTAGTCTAATACTCCCATCACGTATAAACCCACAATCCTCATATGGTTTTGTGTGAACTATGTGACCATGGTTTTATGTTTAGTGACTTTGCTGAGTTCTTTGATAACTGCAACGTGTGTTGAGTATCTCTTGGCGTAACAAGAAACTTGTATTCAATCCTTGTCTTGAGAAGGATATGTACCCTAAAGGATAATTATTAACTGATTAATTTAAAAAGTTTTAATATAACTTTTATGAAAAATATAAAACAATTGTCAAAAATTTTTATTATTTTATTGTTTTTTAATAAAATTTTTTTAACAATAACTTTTAAATTAATGCTCTTAAAGCATCCGTTATCTTTAACTTTTTCCTTTAATAGATGGTCCGCTAATAATTTATATTATATCACCTAATCGGATAACAATTAACAACGAAAGAAAAGAAACCCCCCCAAAAAAAAAAAAAAAAAAAAAAAAAGCAAAAGCCAACCCCTCAGTAGGGATGGCAATTTATGCCAGACCTGTGGATACCCGGCCTAACCCTAATGGGTCGGGTTTTACCCGGTCCGATAAAGAATAGGGTCGGGTTTGATTTTAAAAAAAAAAAAAACCCCAAAGTGGGTCCGGGTTTTGGCAAAAACCCAGCCCGAACCCGGACCTGACCCGACCCGGTTAGCATAAATATAAAATTACAAAAAAACCTACCTATATATATATACCCTAACCTAAAACTCATTTTTCTCATTTCTCTCTCAACTCAGCCGCCTCCCTCACCTCATCTCACTGACTCTCACTCTCACTCTCACTTGCATCTCATCTGGCCCTCACTCACTCTCACTCTCACTTGTCTGTTTTCTTTATGGCGTGGGTGTGGCTATGTATGCATTTGAAGGGGCTGGAATGGTTTTGCCGTTGGAGTCAAAGGAAAAAGACAAAGACAAGTTTGGGAAAGTTTTGGGGTAGTGTATGACTTTCATTTCTCTATTGTACGGTGGATTTGGAGCTCTGGTTTACTTTGCTTTTGGTGATGAAATCAAAGACATTATCACAACCAATTTTGGTGAAGGATTGGTTAGCATTTTGTACAATTGGGCCTTTATATTTTTTCTGAATCTGGGGAAGATGTTGGAATGCATGCGAGATAGGGAGAGAGATGCGGAGGAAATTGGGTCTTGTTAAAACTTTTTTTTGGTTTTTTTTTTTTTTTTTTTTGGGTTCATTTCCTCTCTCAGTAGTTTTTGTTTTTGGGTATTTGTTTTAGTATTCAATATGTAAAAATCGGAGTGAACGTTGTGTTAATGGAAAAATTTGTCCATAAATGATAAATAGAGTTTTGTTTCTTCTATTTTTTGTGTTTATTTATTATATATTTTCTGTCTAAGAATCTCATTTCAGCAAGATTGATAACAATGTTGATTGTTTTGTGTTTAGTTTTTTTTTTTTTTTTTTTTAAAGATCGGGTTGGATTGGGCCATGGATTAGGCCCAAAAGTGGCTGGATGGGCCCGCGGAGACCCAACGGGCCGGGTTTGGGGCTAAAAAAAAGATCCGTTTATTAAACGGGCCGAGCCGAGTCCAAGTAACAGGGGAGGACCCGCGAGTCGGATCCGAATATCAAAAAACCCGGCCCGAACCCGACTCGTTGCCATTCCTAGCCCTCAGCACCTCAAGGTACAATGAGGGATAGGCTAGGATAGGATAGGTCCAACAAAATTATTTGTCATTGTCCAGATGCAGTTGTCAGCCAGAGCATTAAAAGACCTTCTAAAGTTTTAACCCAACGAAACGTGACAAAGTAAAGCACCTACTCGCCACTAATTCATCATCATTGACTCTTCAATATTCTTTATTTATTTTGGTGATTAGACTCCTCAAAATTCTTTATCATTGACTATACACGAGGAGGGATGGAGGAAATGGAAATATGACAGAAAACAAAACCCACTACTAAGAAATATGCTAAATAAACACCTAATGTCCATCCTCTCTTGTTGGATGTAAAGTGTTTTGGCTGAATGACGCATTTTGTTAAAGCAAACAAACACAAATCCAAATATTTCATAAACTATAAAACTAAAGACACAAAAATAGAAAAATCTTAATCCTTAGTTCCTTACTACAGAATTTGTTAAGATTAGCCTGACACCTGACTTAATCTCATGATCTAGATCACGATTTTACCTCAACTCCACCTTATATATGATTGTACTACTATTTGGATTGATCCTAACAACCATAAAAATTAAAATTAGAACTAAAAAGAAAAGAAAGAAAACGATTACATTACCAAACTAAAGAGTCGGCTTTATATTATATTCCCCTCAAACTTCCTTTCAACGGATTCGATTTAATACCTTAAATTAACTCAAAAAAGTAGGAGTAATAACATAAACATAGTGTTGGGTGTGCTTGTGTGTGCGTATGTGCGCACACATTTTGAGAGAGAAACGAAGAGAGAGTTAAAAGACTGAAACAAGCTAAAATATGTACTGTAAAATCCAAGACAGGTAACTCTAACTACTACGTAAATAAAATGAACAAAAACATAATGAAAGAACAGAACTGAACCCAAAATCAGTAATACAGCAAAGAGAATTTTAACATCAGAAATTAACTTCCATTTGCTTTTAGTAGCCAAGCTGTGTACAACATGGATGAAGACATAAACAAAGAGAGCTTTGTGGCAAACCTGATATTATCCTAAAAATACAAGGCTTGGCCAATAATGGCTGAGCATGGCCATCGGTATGACCTATGAAATAACTTAAGAAATTTTGAACAAAGAACAAAAAATATATAAGGCTCTTGGTCACCGCCTCTACATCACTCAAAAAAACAAAAAAGAGAGAAGATTCTATGTTCTCTTCAAGTAATATCTTGCCTAGGTTTTCCTATCAAAAAAAAAAAAAAAATATCTTGCCTAGGTTTGGTTTCAAAGAAAAGAAAATTTCTCAAAACATTAAAAAAAAAAATTCATTCCTCATGTCATGGATAAAAACCTGTATACACAAAGAAATTGAACGGTGTAAATAATAATAATAATAATAATAAATCAATTCCCATATTCCTCATCACATTTTCTCAGCAACTACACAGTCTTCACCTTTCATCAAAGCACCTAAACGGAAAAAATAAAGCACAATAAACTAAAGCACAATAATTCCCTTTAATTCCAACAATTCTAACTCGTTCTGCTGGATTTTACAGTGGATCATCTCACGTTTTGAAGAAAAAAAATTTCCAAACATGAGAGAACTGAGAAATAACAACAATTAGTCCAACACAATAAAATTAAATTAAATTTAAAATTTAAAATTAAAAAAAAAAAAAACTTAAGAGAAATTGTCAACTTGGACTTGGTGAGTGGATTAAATACGTGGAAAAAATTTCAGACAGGAACACAATTTTGGTGAAAAATAAAAGTCATAGGAAACCATCTGTTCGATACAAAAATTAGAACAAGAAGGTATGGAATCAGGCCTTGTATCTAGTGATCTTGGTTTCCGAGATTCAACATCTTCCCTAATTTTCTTGCCAACTAAAAACAGCACCAAAAATAATAATAATAATAATAAAACCCAAATGAACCAAAATCGATGTCGAAGTCTAAGTACAGCCTTCAAATTTCTAAGAAAATAATCAAACAAAAAAGACTCCCCTAATTCTCTCGGCAACAAACCGCCCTTAAAACAAAATCAAACGCAAATCCAATTTTTCAAGAGTCTAATTTTGACCAAAAGACCCCAAAATCGAAAATTAGGACTTAAATCTCAAATTCGGTATGAACAACCCTATGAAGAGAAAAGAAGATGTAAATCAAAGAGGAAGAGCTAACCTTGCTTGAACAAACCAAAGCTGGAAAAGTGGAAATTTAGAGAGAGATTACTCGCCGAGTAGATGGTAGATACGCACCTACTCTCTAGTGTAGTAAATGTACTCTCTCTCTCTCTCTCTCTATGCGATTCTGGCTTATGTTTCTCTCGCGTGGGGCCTATTTGACAAGGAATATTTTTTTCCCTTCTCAAATGGGCTTTTACTTTTGGTGAGTCCAAGGGGCAACCTGTTACAAAACTTTTTAACACATCTAAAGAGATAGATATATAAATATAAACAACAAACCAAAAGTGTGCTCAATTTCCATTTGCTATTATTGATCCTTAAAAAAAAAAAAACGAATATGCAACTTTTTTTTTTTTAAGAATCAATATGCAACCGTAACATAAAACAAACACAAACACTAGGCAAATTAATAGAGATAATTGCCTTTTTCTTGCTAGTTACTACGTAACATTACATTTCTTTCAATAACTAAACATGACAAATAACTCACATATGATATGACCAAAGCTAAAGCTCCGTTATCTTTATTTAGTGGTAACTTCCATCATCGGATTCAGGTATATAGGTGCATGGATTGGGCGCTGATGGGGGAATTTGTGCTGGTTCTTGTGACTTAGGTTTTGACTTCATGTCATCCAAGGCCCTTGCAGCTTCAAGCGACTTGCTATTAAGAAACAGCAATGCAAGAATCATCACCACCTTCACAATGTTGAAAAGGGTTTTCAACCATATTTTTGTATGCTTCATTAGAGAAGTAGTATGTGTTTTTCCAAATGTTAGTTTTGTTAAGTGGGGAGATGGCTTTTTATAGACAAGATTGAAGTCATTGAACCGATATTCTTATTTTTTTTCATGGATTTTGCTAATATGTGCCCTAAGGGCACACATTAAACCATCTATTTTTGAAAATATTTTCTCGTGAATTAAAAAAGTTATCAATACTTTTTCAATTCTCAATAAAATATTTTCAAATATAAATAGTTTAATGTGTGTCCTAAGTGCCCTTAGAGCACACATTAACCAAACCCCTTTTTCATTAGTATAAGACGAGGCCCTGTGCCTTTTTCTATTTCTACCACTGGAGAGGATCTTTTATGTACTCTAGTCCTAGTTCTGGATTGCGGCCTTCTCTCTCTCGCTATTTTTTTTTTTTTTTTTTTAAATTCTTTCTCTTTTACTTTTTTCTGGCCCCTGAAATTGTGCCCTTTTTTTTAATAGTTTAATATGCCTTTGTAAGAACTTATTTTTATAATTCTATTTTGTTATCTTGAAGAATATGATCCTTTAAAATTTTGCATATTCTTTCTTAAACTTCAGACCAAAAAAAAAAATCGATGTCTAGATACAGGCCTCGTTCTCTTTTCATAATGTAATCCTTCAAATTTCTAACAAAATAACCAAACAATTAAACTTGACAAACAAAATAACCAAAGCAAAAGCTTCATTATCTTTAATTAGTGGCACCCCCATCATCGGATTCAGGTACGTAGGTGCATGGATTAGTCACAGATTTTTTTTTTTTTTTTTTTGAGAATCATTAGTCACGGATTTTGAAGTAACATATTATGATTGGTAATATCAGTAATATTTTCATGTAAAAGTAACCTTGTATTAATCAAAATATGAGTTTTTTCTTTTCCTTTGGAGAAGAAAATAAATATGAGAGATTATACCCCCAATTAAATTAATGCAGCCACTTGGCTTGAATTACCAATAGATAATGCAATCATTATGTTTTAACCATCCTCACCAGTCACCACTAGGCTCACCTCTGGCCTCACCTCCCTTATCTGCAATATTAAAATTATTTTTAGAAACATTTTATTGGGAGAATGATAAAATAATAAATGTTGTTAACAACTTTTTATATTTCTCATAAAAGTGGTATTAAAATTTTCCTATTATGGTTTATTAACAATTGCCCTAAGACCACCGCGCACTCTGGGTGTGGTGGTCACTTCACAGGACCACAAGTATAAGTACTTATGAGGCGTGGGAGAGACAAAAGCCGATGTTCAAGTCACTAGGAATGAGCTTTACTTATACACTTAGTGTTAGTTTGGATACAAACGCATTTGCGTTTGTGTTGGCGGCTGCGTTTTTTTGTGTAGGTCCCGTGCACTATTCACGGGACCCGCAAGTACGGATTTCAACAAATTTTTCTTTAAAACTGGGTCCTACGGCACTATTCACACATTTAAAATTTATTTTGCTATAATGTTTTTAGTTTTCAGTTTTCAGTTTTCAGTAATAAGCAGTATCCAAACAGACCCTTAGATTAAGATAGAATAGAATTTCTATCTTGTATAAAAAAAATAAAAAATAAGAAAAAATTGTCCTAAGGACATTCATTAACATGACCCTAAAACTATTACATATTTACATGTCCAAACATTAATAAAAATTGTAAATTAATAACAACAGCATCAATAATATCAATTACAAGTTATAAATTTCCCGGGAATACCCAATTCAGTGTGACGCCACATTGTGTTTCCAAAATGATTTTCGAATATGCAAAATGTATTTGATATTTTCTCTGTTGTACCATCATTCATTGCATAGCTTTTATAGTACCATTCCTCTGTTGGGTCCATGTATCACACAATCATCTGCATATATAGAAATTATTAGACCGGCTTGAATGTCGAATCCTAGGTGGAATTCCCAGTTGCCCCAACCAATCACACAGAAGTCTAGGGATGGCAATGAGGTGGGGTGGGCCGGGGCCGAAGGATAAGGTTTTTGCCCCCACCCCTCATGATTTTTTTTTGCCCCATCCCCGCCCCGCCTCGCATGATGAGAAAAATCTTCTTGCCCCATCCCTGCCCCTTGAGGCCCCGCAAAGCCCCGCCCAACCCTGTAAAAATCTACTTCTTGTTGATTTACCCACAACTATTACAATTTTTTTAAAATATAACATGTTTCATTAATAAAAATATACTTGAAATTACAAATAAATTTATCCCATCAAATCAAACTAATTTTTAGCAAAAACTAAATAATATTATCCAAGTGTTTTACAAGACAATATCACAATAAATAAAAAATTCTCTTAGTATAAAATCAATGATTCAATAGTATATAAATTTGTTTATAATAAAGACAAAAGAAAACGTTAAAATTGGTACCTTATTTCCAATCTTGCTAGAGAGAAAAAAGAGGCAGAGAACTACGTTAGGTAGAATATAATAAATTGATAATATGTTTGTTTAAATAGTAAGGTGTTAGGGTGTGAAAAATTTACAATCGAACCCTTATCAACACAGGGCGAGGCGGGTCTAAAAAGTCTAAATCCATCCCCGCCCCGCCCCGTGGTGCGGGGCTAAAATCTCGCCCCATCTTCGCCCCACCACCTTTGCGGGTCGGGAAAAACCCGCGTGGGACGAAGCGGGGAGGGGCGGGTCAAGCGGGGCAGGGCAAAATTGCCATCCTTACATAGAACTATTGAGGCTTTTTTAATTTTTTCAGGGTATGGTGATAACTTGAAATCATAAGCCGTGTCTAAATATAGGAACATTAAATAACACTTGACCAAGCTTGTTAGAATACTCAAATAAACAATTAACATTAATTTTTTTTTAAAAAAAGAACAATTTTCTTATCAGTTTCGATAAATGAAATCAATTTGGTAGCTCTTTCTCAAAAAAAAAAAAATATATATATATATATATATATCAATTTGGTAGCTAAAACACTTAGCTTGAAACAATTTATCCAATAAACTCATCTCAATGAAATGGTAAAACGAAATGTAAATAAATAAATGTTTGCTTTTTGAATGGGAAAACGAAATGGTCAAAGATGCAACTAAGAAGATAAGTATAAGCAAGAATGCAATATAGCAAACACAGTGAAAGGGAAGGACACCCACGCCAAAAGACGAAAAAAATGAAGGTGAATTGTTGTGCGGTGGAGGTTTCGTCTTGCTCAGGCTATGTTTGTTTCGGGTGAGAGTGAAATTTGGAAAATATTTTACACCTTGGTGTGTGTTTGGGAGCACATGTAAAACTCGGTCAAACTGAAAATCATTTCCTTTGACCGTAATATTCAAGCCCTTCAACTATAAAATCATTGACACATTCCATTTACTTTCAAACCAAGTTTTATGGACTAAAAAACAGAAAAGAGAGAGAGAGCAGCTTGGGAAAGTTACTCGGAGATCCACCCAAACCCGAATCTGGTCAGATCGCGCTACCTCATTCCCCTCCACGCGCCAGTAAGTACTTTATTTCCTTTTCTTCCTCTCTTTTCTCTTTTCTTCCTTGGCTTTTCTTCTCTCCTGACCAACCTTAGCTCCCCCGTCTTGCTCAAACCCATCTCCGATTAGCATGCCCAGATCGAGCACAGCATGTACCCGATGCACCCAGCTAAACCCACCCCGATTTCAACATCCCAGCCCACGATCTATCCCTCTATCGACACCGTGACCTCAAACCCACCACTGAAACCCAAAGGTATACCCTTTCTCTCTCTCTCTCTCTCTCTCTCTCTCTCTCTCTCTCTATATATATATATATATATTGATATATAAAAATATATTTATCCTTATTTATATATTTATTTGTATATAAAATATATGTGCATAATGTTATATGCAATAAGTGTTTGTGAAGGTATATGGCAGCTTGTGAATATTTTGGTAAACTGAATTTAGTATTGTTCTTGAATTGGACTTGTTACAATATTTATGTGAATTTGGATGGTGTAACAACAATTATTGTGGAGACTTTGCTGAGATGATCTTGAATGGGTCTACACTGTCTTGTATTGCAGGATGTTTTTTGGCTTGGAAAATATCATCTTTTTTCTTACATATTTGATTGAATGGTATGTCAAATAACTTCCTATGCTAAGTATGTATGTCATAAGGCCAATTTTGGTTTTTAAATTGTTTATCCTATCGACCACCTATAGGGTAAGACATACGTTGTTTTTGTTGGTCGTGTGTCTAGGGTGTACGACACATGGTAAGATGCCCGTGCCCAAGTTCATCAATATTCTGGAGCAGACCACAAGGCGTTTAAGCATAAAATGGATGTAGAATTTGCTTTTATGAAGTTTTGGTAGATTGATGGTGGGAATGTGCAACAAGGTTCTTCATCCAGTACATATTCTACTCATTCCAGCTCAAGTTTCAGTACTCCTTCAACTGAAGAGAGCCCCGACTGCACAGAAGATGTTAATTATGATTTATTGAAATATCAATTAGATATTGCAATTGAACAGCAGAACCATGCAATGAAGATTGCAAAGTTACATGCAAGAATGCTAAACGCAATGGCATCTCAAGTCCTGCCCGATGATGAGCTCAATAAAATGGCACATCTAAACTTGGGTGAATGACCATGAAAGTTGTGTTGATCTTTGATTTTTGTATGTGAGTACCTTTGTAATTGTTATGTAAAACTTGGATGTGTATATGTTCATATTTTTTGTGATTGGAATTAATAGATGTGCATATATGATGTGTATAGGTATTTTGAGATGCTCAATTGTATTATAGGTATATTTTTTTGACATTTTTCCTGTAAAATGTTTTACATTAGGGGGCCAAACGCAAGAAAATATTTTCTGGAAAAATGCTTTTACATGCGTGACCAAACACTGAAATACTTTTCCAGTGTATTTTTTAGAACCCAAACAAACATCTGAAAATATTTTACACTCGGAAAATATTTTATATGTTACCAAACACAGCCTCAATCTCCTACTTTCACATAAAAATTAAATATAACAAAACAATTCTATAATACGAGGCTTGCCTGTGGCCAATTAGATACTGAACTCCTTTACCTTTAGGCTTTGTTTGGTAACAAATGAGGGAAGATAAGAGAAAAGAAATGAATGATAGATAGAAAGGAAATGAGAAAGAAAAGAAAACAAATTAGATCTCGTCTATGCTTGGAAATAAGGAGAGACTGGAAAAAGAAAAGAGAAAAATGGATTTTTTTTCTTTCCTTTGTTTGGTTTGCAATAAGAAAGGAAATGAAAAGAAAATATATGTTTTTTATTTTTATTTTTATGCCCATATAAATGTGAAAGATGTATAAAAATTATGAACAAATATATAACTTCATATCATATTATGTTATTTATGTGGGCCCCGGTTTTTTTAAAACCATTGTCTCCCTTCAAATCCGCCCAAATTGGGTGGATTGCAAATATGTGGCCTAGGGAAATGGTTTTTGCCCTTTTGTTATCTTCCATGCTAACTAAACAGAGGAAAATACTATATTTCCTATCATTTCTCTTCTCTTCCTCTCTCTTCTAACGTTTCCAAACACATTGTTAGGCAATTAGCTAAGCCATAAAAGTCCTATAGAAAGAATTACACACATTATTATCCATATGAAACACTGTACAAAATGAGTTTAGAATAAAAACAAAACACTCTTAAATTTTATCAAACCATTTGTGCGCATCTTACCAATTCAAGTTATTATTATTGTATGGGAAGTGTTAAAGAATGCCATAAGAGTATTAGTTTAGGAACTATTTTTATTGACAACTTTTTATATTTTTCATGAAAATTGTGTCAAAACTTTCCTAATATAATTTATTAACAATTGTCTTAAACGCACACATTAACATTATCCTTATTGTATATATAACAAATCTTAGATTAAAAAGTTTATATCATATTTTTTTAAAATAAATTAATAATAAATACAATATATTTCACATGAGATCAATTTTAAATAAATCAAAATAATAATTGATGGGATGGGGCCATGTCCATGTGGAGAAGGAAAAGAAATAATAATAATAATAAAAGTGTATCCTTTAATTTGACTGCGGACGAGAGATTGATGCGAGAGTGATGCAAGAAATAGAGAAGTTTATATTCTTCTTTAGAGGCTATTATTGGGTATTTCGGGAGTATACTCCATTCCCCTCACATAGAAGTGAACAATCATAGAGCCCACCTCTATATGAGAGAAAGGAAGTATACTCCCGGACTATGGTCACTGGCCGATATGGGTTGAAATGACCTGAAAATTTTCTTATATTTTCGCTAGTGTATCAACTACCATCATTTTGGATTTGAGAAACGGTCATTGTCAAAGGTGAAACACCGAAAACCGTCCACATCTACCAAAGATTTTGGATTTGGGAAACGGTCCTTGTCAAAATCTTTGGTAGATGTGGACGGTTTTCAGTGTTTCACCTTTGACAAGGACCGTTTCCCAAAACTACCATCATTTATAGTATGGTATATGCGTTAAAAATTACACCACAGATTGACCATACCCAAATTCGCTACTATCAAAAAAGTTTTTATAGTACCATTCCTCTGTTGGGTACATGTATCATACAAACATCTTAGATATGAATCCTATGCATATATAGAACTTGGCAATATTTTTGCTTCTCAAGGTCATAAAGTGATGCTAGAGAAATTATTGGTTGGACTTTAACATTGAATCTTAGGTAGTAGGTAGTCCGAGCCCTACTTTAAATAAGGAATAGGCCGGGTTTGCAATAAGCCATAGATATAAAAAGGGCCCAATCAGTAGAATCAGCAGCCGTAGCAACTGAATGACACATTTTCATACGTTTTTTCCATTTGAAAACTGGTTCATTTGTACCAGGCTTTTAAGTAGCTAATATAGTCTTAAGGCTTAAAGGTGAATTAGTTTCTCACTCTTTATAACCCCAAAACCGAATTGGAATTGAAGTCAGATGGGTGCATCAGAGCTCCTCCTTGTCACTCAAGCTTAGTTGTGTCAGAGGATTCAAATTGAGTAGTTGAGAGTGAGAAGGTTCTTGTCTATTGTTGCTATGATTCTGTGTGTTTTGTCTTCTGTCTGTATATTTTTTGGTTAGAGACGAGTAAAGAGGGTTTCAAAAGTTTATCAAATGCTTCATTCCATTTAAAATCACGTTTTGGAAGCGCAATCGTGACTTTTTGCTCGGAAACGCTAAAACAAATAGGCACTTCGGGATCCTAAGTCCTAAAAACCATGTTGTCAACACATTGGATTGAATGCCTTTAGTCAATCAAATAAAATAATAACATCAAGATACTGGAAGATGTACCTCGGTGGTCCTTGTGGGGCATGTCCCTCATATGGTCTCTACAAACCCGGGTGGCATAATACAACCATAAAGGCCCTCATTTTTGCTTATCAAAAAAAAAAAAAAAATCAAGATACTGGGAGATGACAAACTAAAGTCACTTTTGTTTTATATTCTCCTTAACTGCCTGTCAAGTGTCAACACTTTCAATTTAATACCTTAAAATCAACCCTTCAAAGTGATCGGTTTGAGATCTGCTTATTTTGCTAAAACTGAAAACTTTTTACTGAAAGTGTTGTAGATAAAGATAAAAGTTAGCTGAAATAGTATAATGAGACCCATGAATAATATCAATAAGTGCAGTAGGACCATGAATAGTAGCAAAAATAAGCTGAATAGTAAAATAAATGGACAAATTTCATCCATGCCAAACACACACTAATTTAGTTAACTTAATTTACTATTCAGCTTATTTTTGCTACTATTCATGAATCCCACTGCACTTTTTGGTACTATTCATGAGTTCCACTATATTATTTTAGTTAACTTTTACCTTTATTTATAGTACTTTCAGCAAAAAGTTCTCAATTTCAACAAAATAAACAAATCTCAAACGGTATTGTGTGTATGTGCGCCCTGCGCATATATTCGAAGAGAAACATGGAAAGAGACATTCACACATACAAGCTTAAGATGCAGACCGGACTGAGACATTCACACATACAAGCTTTAAGATGCAGACCGGACTAAACTCCTGTAAATACAGTATATTAGTCCCCATCAATATATTAGTCCCCATCAGCTGGAAATGATTTACGCCGTCTCTGCCTGATTCCCCTTGCACTAAATTTTGGCATAAACACAACCTTCTTCTTATTCTTCTTTTGATAGGTAATTAAAACTTTATTAATAAAAATAATTGCAAGTACACTGGGAGTATACAAACAGAACATCGTGGTAAAGCCCTAAAATTACAAAAATCAAGAAGATCAACTTAATTAGAGATAGAAAACACCCCTAAGGCTGACAGCCTGACATCCACTCAAGAAGTTTGTCTTCATAAAGAAAGCTTTCTCGCAGTTGCACCCGTCCAAACTCCTTGCATTTCTTTCCCTCCAAATACACCACCACATCAAACAACAAGGAATAGACTCTCAAATTTCAACACATCAATGACACCCTCAACCTTCTATAACATGATTGGAGATATTACAACCAAAAGTTGTGCAACAAAAAGAACTTTAACAGAAACATAAAGTATACTAAATTACGGTTGCAACCCACAGATAGAGGGGCTAGTAAAGCGTTAAAGAGGCCATGAAAATGTATCTTATAAGTTAAGGATCACTACACTGAAATTCCAAATCAGTTTTTATACAGCAACTCACCAAAGTAAGCAAGAAAGGCATGCACTCAAGCTGTAATTGTATGACTATTGACGAACTATAAATGTTTTGCAATCTAAATATGTAAAATATGATGGATATGATGTAATGGTAGGCAATGCAAAAATTGATCAGCGTATGTACACACCCAAGCGTCAGTCAATGTTTGCGGCACACATCAAATTAAAAATCATACACCCAAGCGTCAGTCAATGTTTGCGGCACACATCAAATTAAAAATCATAAATTAATTAAGACACTATATTTAAAAGAAAACAAAAAACAAAAAACAAAAACATCGGATTGCATATTTGCAAGCACTAGTTCAATCAAGGTGATTTCAGCATCACTTATACTATGAGTCTAACAACAGGTAATAACAAATAAATGTTTCAATCAAATATTCTGAAGTAGATAAGCATTTATCTACACTAAGATTTCTACCTAATCGGTCATCTACATGAATGATTTTCCTTTGATATCAACTAATGTCCATTCCATGGATGAATATTGACACCACAAACATATAAATATATACAGTCAAGCACATTGGCCAGATATATGTTACACCAAACAAAAATAAGATCTTTCACATGAAGGATAGTAGTTTATAAGAGGCCATTAGGTTTACCTGTTGTACCACTTGTATATATAATTAACGTCTGATCACATTGAAAGAGAGTAAGTAGCAGAGGAGAAGAAAAAAATGTTGTCTTTGACTATGTGCACTACTATTACTATTGTCTATAGTTCCTCAAAAGATATATGACTATCCTACTTAAGTACTCAATACTTCCCTACAAAATCCCATGTTCATCTATTTCCCTAGGTTGTGAATGATATGTGCAATTTTCAGTGAAGAAATATTGGGAACAAGTGGAATAGTAGAAAATTGAGTAGAACATTGAAACAATTTCTTGCAAGAACTTACCATGATCATTGGTACTTAGTACCATGGAGAAATCCTATCAACAATAAGGGTAAGAGTTCAACAAAAACAATTCCAAAGCAATAAAAAAGAAAAAGAAAATACAAAATCTAAATGATGGAGACCAGCATGACTTAAAACCTCCTTTGAGCACATCTAGTGCCATCAAATTTAAGCAATCATATTACCGTTATTTCACATATAAAATAAGATATTCTATTAGCTAGCATGGCTATCTCAAGAAGACTAAAGGCATAATAGTTAACTTCATAAAATAAATTATGGAGTCAAATGACATCATATAATTGTTTAAGAGATGACCAACCCCATTGAGGGTTAGCAGCAATAAAATGCAGGGAATCAGACTTGATATTAAACAATGTTCTAGGTTCTTATAATTTAACATATACACAAAGTTTGGGTTCACTAGTTGCTATTTGCAAATTAAACCTAAAAGAAAAACAGAATAATTATAATTAAAAGGAGAAAGAGAAAAAGCATTCCAGGAAACCAATCATCCATCACATGTAAAACTCAGCCTCAGGGTAGCCGAGTGCTGGCGGAAGTGCAGCACTTCCATTAAACCAGGTTACTAAACAGTGTAGAGAGTGCCAGCCATCCAAAATACCAAGAATCCCATTCCAAATCAAACTAAAACATCAATGGGACAAGTCCAGTCACTAATCAGCCGCATCCAATGAGAGTATAATCACCAAAATAATACTCAAACAACAAGATCTATTAACAAATGCAACCTATAAATGGCACATCTCATGAATCTAAGATTAGATATTCATCAATCCATCAGACAACATTCACCATAAAAAAATAAATAAAATAAACTATAGGGAGGCATTCAGCACAACAATAGTTAAGATCTAGAGGACTGAAAAAAAATTTGGATGAAGCAAAGCTATAATAAAAAAAATTATTAATAGGTGAGGGCAGATTACTCATTACAGCAAGGGAAGAGTTTCAAGTCACTGCTAGCAACAAGATTCAGCCTAGAGGAGGCTGCAATGTATCTCCGATCTATAGGTTACCCAACACTGAGTTCTGTATGCAATACACAACCATTGTGAGTGGCATAGATCATAGAATTCCATCAGAGTTATTTTTTGTTTTATAACACATATTCTGTCTTGTTCAGTTTCAAAACCAAGAAAAGTTTCTATTGCCTTTTGCCATTGCAACATATGTAACCCCTTCACAAGATATATTAAAGTGCAAATAACAAAACCCAAACCATGCTCAACATGTGTAACTTTTCCACAAGAATGAAGTGGGTACTCTTGGGAAACCCCCTTTATTCCCGGTTCAAAAGGAATGGCAATTGTTCTATTATTCATGCTCAATCTTCTATCCATTGGGCTATCGTGTTTTTGACAGGCATATGGAATCTTTGGCTGCATAGAAATGCAGTAATTTTCAGCAATAAATGCCTAACCTAAGACAACAGTATCTAAGTCAGGCAATGGAAATTTTGCCTATACACCCTCTAAACCATGCATCTACAGCCAGGTCTACTATGTTTCTGAAATGGGAAACTCCTCCGGTGGGCTGGTTCAACTCAATACCAATGGTTCCTCTGAAAGAGTTTGAGATTGTATGTGCAAAAGAGTAAAACAGAGAGAGGGCTTGAAAAATATCTGAATCTGATATTATGCAGCACACTCTGTAATGCAACACAAGAGTCCTATTTATAGGACAGGGATAAGCTTAAGCTTAGATTAATTTAGGCGCTAAACCAGAACTAATTCTCTAACAGAACTCTAACAACTCTTAACAGATTGACAGCCTGTGATCAGTATTTAAACACATGTTTCCACTAACTGCAACATGTGTTAAACCCAAGGGAGATAAATAGACAGCACAATTTGGGGCTTTGGCACTTGTATGAAACACTGCTGTTTGTATTAAGTTTTACTGCAACGGCATCATTGTAGTTGGATTTCCTGAAACGATTTCGTTGGATTTGTGTCTGTCTCTATCATCCTCCCAGGGGAGCACATGCCAGGCTGGTGAGGGTGGACTTATTCGAAATGCAGAGGGTAACTGGGTAAAAGGATCCTACAGAGCTATTGGGCAAGTGATGCAGGGAAAGTGACGGGCTGTGATATGAATTAGAACTAAATGGTATAGGTCATTAGGCCCCTCTATAAAGTTCAAGAAAAGCTCTAAAGGGCTTATTTCATTCACAAACAAAAACTGAATACAAATGAGAGCGGAGAGCCTAATCTGCTATTTATACAAGCTGCACTATACTAGCAACCACTGGATTGGCTCAATGAAAGACTTAACCTGATTGGTAATTGGCAATCTAACCAACTAACATACTAAGTAAGTACAAATGGCTCTAAGTGATTGCTGTTACAATAACAACCTCTAACCCACTGTTTAGACACAAGCAACTATTGCTACTGGTTTTGTGTTCAACTACAAATGTAAAACAATTACTTAAATTCCCTGCATCAACAAGCTTCGAGTGTTTTGGCTGAAGTTTGGGCAGTTAGATATGGTCTCATTTTAGCTAGGGAGTTAGGAATCCATTATTTAATTGTGAAACTGGATGCTATGGAAATTGTATTAGCTTTCAACACTGTTTTTTGTCCTAACATTCTTATCTGTAGCATTATACGTGACTGCAAGAATTTAGTCCAAGCTTTCCATTGGTGTGAAGTGAATCACAACCATCGGGAAACCAACAAGTGTGCTAACGCTTTAGCTAAGAGAGGTTGTTCCTTATTTTCAGATGTCATGTATTTTGATTCTTTGAAGATCCCCATCTGATGTACCTTTTAATTTTATTTAATCAGAGTTTGATAACTCTTGAGACTCGGTAAAGTCATTTTGTAAGAACTTAAGTTATTTATGCAAGCTGTATTTACCTAAACAAAAAATTGGAGACTAGAAAGAAAATACAGTTCCATTATCACATTCCAAATCAAACTAACATCAACAGGACAAGCCCAATAACTAATCCGTTGCATCCAATGACAGTATAATCACCAAAAACAATACTCAAATGACAAAATCTATTAACAAAAAAAGCAACCTATAAATGGCACATCTCATGAATCTAAGTTTCGTTATTCATCAATCCATCAGACAACATTCACCATAAAAATAATTGTCAGGAGGCATTCAGCACAACAATATTTCAGACCTAGATGACTGAAAAAAAAAATAGATGAAGCAAGCTATAATAAAAAATATATATTAATAGGTGAGGACAGATTACTCATTACACCAAGGGAAGAGTTTCTGGTCACTGCTAGCAGCAAGATTCAGCCCAGAGGAGGCTGCAATGTATCTCCGAGCTATAGGTTACCCAACACTGTGAGTTGTATGCAATACACAACCATTGTGAGTGGAACAGACCATATAATTCCTAAGCATGAAAGTGCATAATGGACTATGTTTGGTTTGTACACTATGAGCATAGCCCTTGGGAAAACATTTCACATGATATTCACAAGCATTTCACTCGAAAACATTACTAAAAGTAGTAGTAATAATAATAATAATAATGATAATAATAATAATAATAATAATAAAGTCTTTAAAAAAAAAAAACTTTGATTACCCTTAGGCAAACTCACCATGAAGGTAATTTCGGCTGGTAATTAATTGACTTTAATTACCCTAAGGCGATTCCTAAATAAAATAATAATTACCCACAGGAAAATTCACCATAAAGGCAAAAATCTCCTATACCCAGATGGCAAAGCACCCGGTGATCCAACAACAAAAATACCCTAAAAAACCCTAAAAAATTCAACAATTGAACGCACCCAAACAACAACAACAAGCCTTAATCCCAAAATGTTGTTGGGGTCGGCTAAAATTTAACATACCCAAAAGGGCCAAACCTCCCCCCCCAAAAAAAAAGTTCTACAGTTTTTCACACCCAAAACTCAAAACTCCTCTAAAAAATTCATCGCATATCGACTAATACCATTAGTTACAAAAGAACCCAAATGCTAAAACTCAGTTTTACATATTTACTTCAAAAAAATAAAGACAAAATAAAGCCCAAGAAAAACGAAAAAAAAAAAAAAGAAAGAAAAAGAAATTGAAAGTAGCCAAAAAAAACTATCCGGGAGTATACTCCCTTCCTCTCACATAGAGGTAGATCCCACTCATCATAAAGCCTAATAAAGGTAAATCTCACTCATCATAGGGCCTACCCCACTCTATGTGAAAATGAGAAAATATACTTCCAACTATCTAATAAATTTCCAAAAAAACCAACTTGTTGTAAATCTGTCCCTTGATGGCCATGAGCAGAGGCTTATCGTTCTGCTCATCGAGGTCAGACTCAGAGCCATCGTACTCGATGTTTTGACAAAAATCTCAGCATAGAATTAGAAAACCTTAAAAGGGCCAAAAGGCCATGCCATGTTGACTGAGAAAGTACTGACTTTTCTTTCTTTCTTTTTTCCTGTTTCTGGACCTTTTCTTATTGTGGTCAGACTCAAATTACAAAAAACCACCCAGTTTAACACGCATTAGCACAATAAAATTTTATGGATGAAAATGTAATTTCAAACTGTGCTTAACAAAAATGTTTATATATATATATATATATATTACTGGTTTAGGAGGCCCGCCTTTTAGTGAAAAAATAAAATAAAATAAAATGGTGCTTCTATTTGTAAAAGCATAAAACCAAGTACTAAATTAATCTCAGTAACATAACAATTTTGGTTGTGCACAAAATTAAAATAGCTATTGAACATATGAATATCTATATTACTATGATTTCTAATAGTTACTTAGAACTTATTTACTAAAGGCTAATTAGTTCTAAGAATAATAACAAACATTATCTTCCAACAATAAGCAACTGAATTATTTGAAACAGATGATGCCATATGCTTCTATTGATGCTCTTCATCAAATACCTGCAAGTCTGCAATCATTCACAGTAAAGATTTTATTATACTCCCTTCTTAATGTTACAATTTATGCATCTAGCTTACTTAGTTTTTAATGAACACTCTTTTAAGCAAGAATTAGGAATAAAAAAGAACATAACAAAATGAGTATATCCAAGGACAGTGAACATGAAAACTACAACAGCTTGGAGTATCTAAACTTAACAAACTAAGATTAATCATGTAAAAAGATTGATCATCTTTTAACTCAGAATTTATCATTCAAGGCCCTAACCAAGCTCAATCGTTAATGTCTACACTAATTAATTCAGAATATAGGTCTTTTGAAGGAATAGCCAGCAAGCACAAAATTTGTAGTATCTACACTCAAACCATGCCCAAAGAAAGCAGGCTGCAAATGCATACATAGAAATAATATTTATTTCCCTGATCAAGGAGTAATTATAATTGATCTTTATATCCAACCCTTATTTATAATACATGAAATTGTAAAGGGGAATAGCTAGCAAGTGTAACAACATTAAAGTTATTTATAATACATGCTAAAGTCATTGCATCAAGGAGCAACTCCTTATTGCACTATGATAGCGGAATTACTGGCATACAGTTTAAGCTTTATTAGCATGGTTAGCCTATTATATTCAATTTATAAATTCTTAAACCAAAATTTACTGTGCCAAATTCTTAGTTGCAAAACTCCGAAACCAAAATAGGGTGGAAACAGACTAAACAAAATTTCTGTTCAAATGGATACGCATATAGTATAATTCTTAATAAAATTTCTCCCATCATCAAAAGTGAAATTTATCAGAAGATATATATGAAAAATTTATCAGAAGATATATATTAAAAAGCGAAATTTTTGCTGCTCAAATTCTGCAATAATACAAAGACCTCAGCATATAGTCATGAACTCAATAAAAACACCATATTAGACATGATTTATCACCCACATAATTTACTATACTTGAATCTCTAACCAACCACTCAAATTAAGTGAAGAAGACAAGAAAACCTATAATTTCATAAGCATGGGCATGAGCTGCAAATATTGCATCAAATTTGTACTGCATAAACTTATTCTCATTTGTCAAATCTCTACATTCATATTAGAATTCAATATCTTTAAGGGAGAGAGAAAGAGATGAGAAAAATCCCAAATGGAAACAGAGCGTGTGCTTTTTGTTAATTAAGGAAGCAATTAATTCTTCACAATTAAAAGCCTAGATTATATATGATGGCAAATCGAATCTCAAAACCCAAATAATAATTGTAACAGATAAATCTAAGAATTAGAGTTCCTCTAAATCTTTGATTTTTTTTTTTTTTCCTCCGTCCCTCTTATCTCACATTTTGATTTGTTTCTGCCTCTCTTCTCTCTCCTGCAAAGTAAAGAAGCAAAAAGGAAGAAAGCAAAGATCATACCTTTCAAATCAAAGCATGGATAGGTCTTGACTGGCCAACAAAACCTCACACAAGATCGGCCTTCCTTCACTCCGATCTACCCATCCCCCTTGCTCTCTATACAGATCTGATCGGCCCTTTGTTCTGGAACTCTAGCCCTCTCGCTTCTTTTTCCCTCTATTTTTATTTGGTTTTCACACTTCAGCCAAACAAACCGTTTTGGCTCCACAAAAAGCAAAAATGGACTAAACAACATATAATAAACCAAATGTAGTGTAGCTATCGAATTGAATAATGAATAATCCAAATGTACTGGAAGTATATTCATTGGCTCTTTTTGTATATAGAGATATATAAATATAGATATATAAAATAAAAAAGAAAAGAAACAACATGCGGCCAACTTGCTTATGTAACCTCCTAGGCATCACCACCTCCTAGGTATCGATTACTGGGATTAATTGCAACTACCTTCTAAAAATAAAAAATAAAAAATAAAAAAGATTAATTGCAACTATAACATAAAACAACTATAGCTTAACATAACAATGTTTTTTTTTTTTTTTTTTTTTATTGCAATTCGGAAGAAACGTGACTACAACAAAACTCCACAGAATCTGATGACCAAATTGCTAAGCTCCTCCATTATATATCTTCAATTAATGATGGTGGCAGCCTGAATCATTACTGGGTCCAGGCAAGTAAGTGCATGGATTAGGCACCGAAGGTGGAATCGGGGCTCGAACTTGAGAAACTGGGACCACTTTGGCCGTCTCAAGTTTATTTGACTTCATGACAACAAAAAGCCTTGTAGTTTCAACAGGCTTGCTGTTAACAATGAACAATGTGATTATCATGATCATCACCACCTTTACAATGGTGGAGACATTTTTCTCCGAAAACATGTTTTTCTCTATCAAAATGTGGTTTGATGGGTTTCTAATAAACCACAAGAGATAAAGGATGTGTGAAAGTATAATACTGGGATATATTAAGGAATTTTGGAATCTCTCTTCTGAAGAGACCGAGGTATCGCGTGAATGTACGTGGCGAACTTGCATTCCAACTCTTTTACGTGTTCCAACTCGCTTCTCAAGAAACAACATGAAAGAATAAAGTGTCATCAAATGGCCAATGTCCACCGCCCGACTGCCTCAGGCTAATAGCAGACTAGCATGTTACTATTGAGGCCTATATAAGTAGCTCACTAGGCCTATGAGGAGGAATATATCACAATGACGAAACAAAAAGCAATAAATATAGCCTATATAGGTGCGTGCGGTGTGGGGATTGAAAAAAAGTAGAGTGGTAAGTTTTTATAAATCTGTGGCGTGTGTTTTGGACACGATCTATTGAGTTCTCTTTGAACTTCACACAATCTATTTATTCACTTTGAAGTAACTTGAAAGAACTAAGATTTGGAGGTTAAATTTGTTGGACCTTTTCTATGATGGTTAGATTTGGAGGATAAACATCGTAGATAAGTTTTGTTGAGTTTTATTAAATTTTTAGATAAGTTTTTTTGGTGTTTTTAATGGTATGATAGAAAATTTAAAGAAATGATATGTTCATAATATTTTCACAATATTTTTACAACAAATTTTAAGTGACAGGCCGTTACTAATTGTTATCATTGAGGCAAAAAAGTAATCTTAGTGTTAAGTTCAAAAAAGTAATCACCTATAATTTGTTGTAAAAATATTATGAATGTAGCAACTCTCAAAAATTTATGGTTTGAGAAAGTTTGTTTAAAACTAAAAGAAAAATTTTCAAATTTTATATATTTTTTAATGATATGCAAAATATTATAAATAAATCTTATTAAAAAATTAATATTTTTGCTAACATATCTTTTGAATTCTTGAGAAAATTTGTATTTTTTGATTTGGTACGACAAAAATAATGTGTGTGTGTGTATATATATATATATATATATATATATAATATTTGTGATTGTCCCTATAATATATTAAATTATGATTATAAATTACATTACCATTTATTAAATTAGTCCAAAATAAAATAATAAATAAATTTAATGAGGTCACCCTAAAAAAATTATCACGCGCAATGTACGGAATCCATGAGTAGTTACACTCCATAGATAAAATATTTAGATATTACCACCCGTCCTTGTAGCTGGGATGGTAATTCCCTATACATGAATGCATCGTCACCTGGACTTAGTCCTTTTAATGGGAGGGGCAGAAATTTGCTTCCATAATCGACCCCCATTAGGCGTAGCGATGTGGTAATGAACACGCGTGTGCTGGATGGTCACCCTTGCATTTTGATCCATTTGTATTAGCAATATATGTAGGAAAAACAAGTCCTTAAAATCCCATAATAATCTATGTTGTAAAGCCAAAGACCAAATAAAAGAAGAAAAAAACAGGATTCTAGCTAATCATTGATGAAATTTAAAATACCTTGACAAAGTATCACTACCAAATATAGTTAGACACATCCACTACCAAAGTACCAAGCACTATGTCTACCTTGTAATCATAGCCAAAGGTTCTTTACAAAATCAAACAAGGCATGTTTTCTAGCTAAATTCAATCAATATAGAAACTAAGCTTTCAGATACACCTCTATACTACAAGGTGATAGTATGTAATATACATTCAAATTCTAATGAGTTTGTTTATATCTAGCACAACACTAAGATTTTCAATCATTGTGAACCACTTGATTTTATTGCACTTCATCTTCCACTCTTGTAGAAAAACAAACCTTAGTATCAAGCCAAGGAAGGGTGCTTCCACATCTACTGTGAGAGGAATCTCCTTGATCCTGCACAAACTCTTTGATATGCTTCTTACATCAACCTCTTTGCTACCTGTTCTGGCTCCTAGATTGGTTTAACCAAAGCAATAGCCTAGAAAGGAGGAAAGAATTAGAGAGTTAAAACTTAAAAGGTTAAGAGTAACAGAACGTTTGATTAATTCAAAAGTCAAGCAAACACTTGACACACATTCAAAAATTGATAAAATAAGAAATAACACGTATCCTTTAGTGAACAACCTAAAAATTGTAATGACAGTGCTATTTTACCTTTAAACTGACAAAAGTGGCATATCCTTTAGTGGGACTCACAGAAAACCACTAACTCATATAACCAAAAAAAAAATTGAGACAATGGAGAGTAAAAAGTATAAACAACAAGAATATACAGCTACAAACAAAGCTATAAAGATAAACAATCAAACAATGATCATATTGCTTGGCCACAATTAAGGGTAGAGGTTTCTAATCAATCAAAATAAGGGTATTATCCAAAGTTTTAGCAAAAGAATTGTGGCAAATTTAGGTTTCATTGAATTTGGGGGTCTGTTGAGTTTTAAATACAAGGGAAAAAAAGTCAAAGAAAAATTAGAACCCTTTTGTGCCTGGTGTTGAGCTCTTTGGTAATGTTGGTTTTCAATTCCTTAAAACATCTAACTTCTCAAGAACAATCCTTAAAAAGAAAAGAAAAAAAAATCATATTGTTCTCACAATTTAGTAAATCATGACGAAGGCATATTATTATTGATTAATCCAGTACACAATTTTTTTTTTTAAAAGAAGAATAAAAACAACAAAATTTGAAGGATCTAATAAATTCAAATATATATATATATATATATAATAATAATGAAAAAAGCTGTTTTTCTATAGCATAATTATTACAGATTAAATTTTCTATGAAATAGTTGACAACTATCAGGTTAAAATGCTTGTAACATTATCATATTATCTCAATGATAAGCCTTTTCAATCCAAGTACTCATTTAAAACCCCAAATTATCACAAAGATATTAAGGAATTGTTTAGATTTTGGAGTTTTCATCACTCATAACTCTATTTCCCTCACTCATCACTCAAAAATAGTGGATCCCACGGAGGCAAGGCTTATTTGGATGGGTTTTCTGAATTTGTTTCCATCACTCAATTCTCACCAAAGTGAATAATGAGTTACAAAAACTAAAAACAAGTTTTAAGTGTTTTTGAGTAATGAAAACTGAGTACGGTGACATTTTTGTAAATACACTCACAAGTCAGGTGCCCACGGTTAGATAGAGCATTGTCAAATCCGGCTCTCCTTTTCACTCGCACCCCACCAACGGCTCTAATGAGCTCTGTTCCCTTCACATCAAAAAGCAACACACATCACTTTTCTCCATTGCTAGAGCAGCACACACAGGACCTCTTCGTTCTTCATCCCCTCAGCCCAGCCATGTCTACCGAGCCGAGGACGTCATCCAACCGGCGGCAGCCACAGCTCAGACCGGTGACGACGGCGGCGAGATTTTGACCATAACCCTCGAGCATTTGATCCGTACCCACCACTCCCTCCCACTTCGGTCTAGCACTCCAGCCGCTCGAGAAGGAAAGGACAGCTAGCTGATCCGCAGCCTAAGAACTCCACCGCCGCTTCCCTATCACTGCCGATCTCCTTGATCTGTCGGTTTGGGTGCTGGGTTCCTTTTTTTTTTTTTTTTCCCTGTTATTCTCAGTTTCTTATGTGGATGTTCTCTTCCTTGATGTGTCGGATTGAGTGCTGGGTTTCCATTTTTTTTTTTCCTGTTTTCTGAGTTTCTTATGTGGATGTTTGGCTGGGTAGCTTTATTCCCAAAATCTAGAAGTGCAGATATGTTTGGTATGTTAAACTTGAACCATTGTCTGTCAATTTTTTGCACAAAAAAGGGTGGGAACCGATTGGTTTGATCTGTATAAAATATATAGCAATTTGGGGAAATGTTTTAGAAATTGACAAAATAGATTTTAAAAAAGGTGAACATATGATTGTTTAATGCCATTTATATTTGGATCATCCATAATACACAAAAAATGGGGTGAAAAAAACTTAGATGGATGTAGGGAATAAAAGAGGTGAAATGGGTCTGGGGTTCTTCCATCACACGGGTAGCCTAACTGTGAGCAAACACAATGCTCAGTCAGTGGGTCCCACATAAAGGTGATTATTTTGAGTTTCGAGAATGAAAACTCTAACCAGGTTGTAGTGCCAAACATGCCAGGGGTGTAACTTGGGAATTTTGAAGTGATAAGTGACGAGGGATAGTGTTTCTACCATCCAAACAAGGCCTAAGTATCTAACTAACACCTCTTACAACAAAATCCCTATACATAACTGTTCAATTACAAATTCACCACTGCATTTGTGTAAACTGCAAAAATAATCTCAAATGGACAAAACTTAGGTATATTACCTTAGTTATTTGAGTTTATCTTTAAATTTTGACTGAATTGTTGTTCTGTTCAAACGCACCGTTTTGGCTTTGGCTTCAAAAGAAGACAAAACTTGACTAAACCAAAAATATACTGTAGAGAAGCTCATTCACTCTTTTTATATAGTCAGTAGAAAAAAATTGCAAGTACAATGGGAGTATACAAACAGAACATCATGGTAAAGCTTCTAAAACTACAAAAATCAAGAAGTTCAACTAAATTAGAGAAAGAAAAAACAGCTAAGGCTGACAGCCTGACATCCACTCAAGAAGTTTGTCTTCATAAAGAAAGCTTTCAGCTCTATCATTGTCCTATTGCACCCATCAAAGCTCCTTGCATTTCTTTTTCCTCCAAATACACCACCGCATCAAACAATGAGGAATAGCCTTTCAAATTTCAACACATCGATGATGCCCACAACCTTCTATAACATGATCGGAGATATTACAACCAAAAGTTGTGCAACAAAGAGAGCTTTAACAGAAACATAAAGTATATTAAATTACCATTGAACCCACATACAGAGGGGCTAGTAAAGCATTAAATAAGCCATGACGGGGATCGCTAACATTGATATTCCAAATCGTTTTTATACACACTCACAAAAGTAGCCAAGAATGGCATACACTCAAGTTGTAATTGTATGGCAAACTAAAAATGTCTTGCAATCTAAAAATGTAAAATATAATGGATATGATGTAATGGTAGGCAATGCAAAAATTTATCAGCATATGTACATGAGCTTCAGTGAATGTTTGTGGCAAACATCAATTTAAAAATCATTAATTAATTAATACACTATAATTAAAAGCAGAAAAGAAAACAAAAAACAAAAACATCAGTTTGCATAGTTGCAAGCAATAGCTCCATTAATGTGATTTCAGCATCACTTGTACCAATGGAATCTAACAACAGGTAAAAACAAATAAATGTTCGGATCAAACATTCTAAAGAGCATTTATCTACAATAAGATTTCTACCTAATCAGTTATCTACATAAATGATTGACACCACAAACATATAAATATAAACAGTCAAGCATATCGGCCAGATATATGTTACACCTAACAAAAATAATATCTTTCACATAAAGGATAGTAGTTTATAAGGGGACATTAGGTTTTTAAAAAGTGTATCAAAACGCAAGAGGCATGGTGTGCATAACTGTGCAGTGTAGCTTCTGTGAGTGTGAACACTCCTTTAGGTTTACCTGTCATACCACTTGTATAAATAATTAACGTTGGATCACATTGAAAGATACTAAGTAGCAGATGAGAAGAAAAAAAAAATGGTGACCCTTTAACTATGTGCACTACTATTACTATTGTCTATTGTTCCTCAAAAGATATGGAAGAAAAAATAATATTTATAATTAAAAGAAAAAGAGAAAACGCATTCCAAGATACTGAGAGGTTGTTTGGATAAGATGAGTTTTGAGTGATATCACTCAATTTTCTGTTTTCATCATCCAAATTGTGTGGGTCCCACGGAGGAGTAGTTGTTTGGATGAGTTTTCAGTCATTGTTTTCATGACTCAGTCACTCAAAAAACCGGATCACAGTCATGGAAAATGAAAACAGGTGAAACCTGTTTTCATAACTCAAAATCTGATTTCAGTGGCATGTTCGTAAATAGGAGGAGATTGTGGGCCCCAAAAATTGTCACATCCTACCGGTCACTCTCTCTTTTCTTTTTCTTTTTTTCTTTTTTCTTTTTCCTTTCTTCTCCACTTTTCTTTCTTTCTCTCTTCTTCTTTATCTGTTCTTCTTCAAAGCAAAAAGCTCATACTCACCGACCACTCACACGCACAGTGTTGTTTTTGCTTTCTTCCGATTCAGTGTCCTTTCTGTTCTTTCTTTTTTGTTCTTCTCCCACCGGTCACTCACACGCCGACCACGCCGACCCAAGCCAAGAGATCATCGGTGTCGATCTTCGATCACACGCCAAAAAGCTCCACTACGCGTTCGTTCTCCTCATCGCTGCTATCGTACTCGTTCTTCTATCTGGCCGGAGCATAGAAATTGGCATCCACAGCAACGGCGGATCTCCATTGGAGCTAGCTCCACCACCGAACCCAACAACCCCAAACCCAGTAACCCCAAATCAGCCAAACACAGACCCAGCAACCCCAAACCCAGCCAACTCCATCAGCACAACCAACCCAATACAACCACCTACCACCCACTGCCGCAACCACAACCAGCCCACCACAACTCAAATTAAAATAAAATAAAATAATTATCACCACCACAAACCCACATCAACAACGGTTATCCACAACACCCATCATAGGCCACAACCAACACATCACAAGCCACAAACCACACGCCGATCTGACCCATGAAACCCAGCAAACCGATCTGACCCATGAAACCCAGCAAACCGAAAAAGAAACGAAAGGAAAGAAAGAAAATTAAAGGGAGAAGAGTACAGGGGAGATCGACGGCGAGTGGAGGAAGAGATGGCCGGAGCTAGACAGTCCTGATGAGGTGAGGGAGCTTCTGAAATTTTTATGGGTTCGGGTTTGGGTTTTGGGAGAGGCTCTCTGTTGAAGGGGTGAAGGGGAAATGAGAAGTGAAGGAAATGGGGAATGGGTTCCGCGGGTAGGCTAACAGAAGGGTCTGACTTGGTGATCAGATATGGGTCCCACAAAAAGATGGAAATATTTGAATTATGTGAAGTGAAAATAGTGGCCAAACGGTGGGGTAGTAAAAATTGGGTATTTTAAGTGATGTGTGATGGATGATGAGTAATGAGTAATGAATGACGAAAATTGAGTGACGAAAAAAAACTAACCAAACAAGCCCTCATTCATCACATGTAAAACTCGGCCTCAGGGTAGCTGAGTGCTAGCAGCAACACTTCCATTAAACAAGGTTCCTAATATTCCATCAACAAACTTAGCTGAAGATTTGGCCACAATTGTTGCCATTGTCTACCTACCAATAGAAAGCAAAGTATTTTGTGTTTGCTTTGATACATGCATTCAATTTGTATGGTCAATTTCCAATGTGCATAATAATTTATCATCAACAAAACTATACTATTTTCTTAGGAGAATGAACAGCTCAAGGGCAACACATCTGAAATTCAGGTAAAACGCAAGGAATTTCAAAAAAGAAAAAAGAAAATACGGCTCCATTATCACATTCCAATCACTAATAAGTCGCATTCAATGACAGTATAATCGCCAAAGATAATACTCAGACAACAAATTTAAGATACCAAACAACAACAAGCCTTATTTTTAAAATTGTGGGGTCAGCTTAATTTAACATACCCAAAAAGTTCGATAGTTTTTTCACGCGCCCGGCTTCAACCAAAACAGGGAGATCTGTGGTAGGCGAAGGGCTTTGACCACCTTAATGCTCCACGGGTTAAAGCAGATCTGAAACCTCGAGATCAACTCCATTCCAACAACCGCAAGGTGGTCAACGCAGATTCTGTAGTAACTGGTTTGGATCTGTTTGGATGCCAAGGGAATAAAGGAAAATGAAAGAAAGTGATGGAACAGTGGCGCAGGTGATGTTTAATTTTGAATTCCATGAGATATGGTTTGTTTGGTTGCCGAGAAAATCAAAGGAAAATGAGAGAGAGAGAGAGAGAGAGAGAAGAGAAGAAGTTTTAACGATGGTCTGAGACTCTTGAGGTCAGGTTATATATTAGGTGGAAGCTTAATTAGTTGTGACTTGGTAAGCTCTAATTGGACCAACTAAGCTAGATTGCAGGGATTGCATCTTAAGGTTAATTGCAGGGGATATGCTCCCATTTTGGGGCCTTTTTTCGTACGAAACGGTGGGTTTAAAATTGTATTTTTATCTAATTATTCTTTAATTTTGTCTCTAATTAAATATAAAGTGCAAATGCATTTTTGAAAAAAAAAAAATAAAGATCGAGGACAAATCCATTAAATAGTAATACAGACTATAGACTAATAACCAAAATACACCCAGCAGCATTGAATTTTATTAATATTTTTCGAGAATCCACAGGTGCACAACTATAACATAAATGATAGAAAAAGACATTTTAGGCCCTGTAAACAATACAACCTTTACCAGAGCCCTTATTCTTCTAAATTCAAAATAAACGTAAATGCATGCGCAGATGACCAAAGCTACTTTCGCCGTTGTTATCTTCAACAATGGAAATTAGAATCCTGGTGGTGCAGGCAAATGAGTTCGTGGGTTTGGCATTGAAGGAGGAACCAGACCACGATCTTGTGGAAGAACTGACCCCATCTTTGTTGAGTTCATCACAGCTGAAGGCGTAGCCCTAATAGATGCAACAGGCTTGCAGTTAAAAATGAGCACAGCCAAAACTAAAAGACAATCCGGTAAAAATATAACTTTAACTTTCACTAAAACATTGCTTTTAAAAATAGGACTATTCTCCTATTAATTTTTAAATTGTTTTATCTACTTATAAATTATATTCTCAAAATAAAAATTATATATATAAACGTGTTATATTTGTTTATAAAATAATTTATATGACTTTTTAATTGATTTATAAATTCTGAAAAAGTCAATTACAATATTTAAATTTTTTTCAAAAGATAAAATGCAAAATTCTTTTAGAAGCCAATATTGATGATGTAGCATTGCCAACTCTTAATATTAATATCCCAATTTTTTAAAATTCTCAAACAAAGTTTTGAAAACTTCATTAGTGTGATTTTCAGTTGCATCCAAAAGTATGGGTTTATCATATTTTTGAGTTGGTCAACCTGATAAAATCAACATATTAATTTAAATTACCCAAAATCTGAAAATCCGAAGTCCTCTTCTTTTTTTATTCTGCTTCTTCGAAAATGTTAGAATATTATATTGTAACTTTCAACTTTTTTGGTTCATATTATTTCCTTCTTGACTTAAATATTTATGGTAATAAAGTGAAATTGTTTTGTCTATCATGATTTTTTTTTTAAATAGACCATGTCACTTACAAATTTTTTGGTTCATGCTTTGCCTCTCCTATGTTCAAATCCTGGTTCCGTCCCTGTACATTGTCATTTTCTGATCCTTTCTAGAATTTAAAAGATAAAAGTAAATTTACCTGGTGTTAGGGGTGGGGCAGAAGGTGATGGTGTAATCCGGCGAGGAGCCACAAGTGAAGGTACTGGTCTTGTCGTCGTAAGCATAACTGTACGCGTGTGGGCACGCGGTCTTAAAGATCTGAGAGTACGTTGAAGGCTTACGAGTGTCGGGTGTGCCATACGCGCCTCTACAACAGTACTGATCTTGGTCTAATGCGGCGCACGCGCTTTTACAAGCGACGCTCTCACCGCCGTCGGCGGTGCTCGTAACCTTAAGCTCCGAAGGGCAAGACTCGTTAAGGTCGCTCACGCATTCAACGCTTGTGCAATTCTGACCTTTCCCACCCTGGGGCACCACAAGCATAGGGAGGTTGTACCCATCGACCAAGCTAACATCGAAGAAATCTAGACCGCCATAACCATCGAGCTTGAACTCGGCTAGAGTTGCCGGTGGCAGAGCGTTGTTTCCTGCACACTCAACTTTGCCGGAGCTGCAATCTGCTGTGACGCAGGAGAATTTGCCTGTGGAGTCTTGGGAACAATGGGTTCGGCCCCAGAATCGACCACCCCATGAGGCTGGTGCAGTGATGGTTTTGGACTCATCCTTCTGCAGAGCGAAGCCGGTGGTTGAAAGTGAAGCTATTCCTGCGCTGGATTGAATGCCTGGCCATACCGTATAATCGCACTTGTTTAATATGGTAAAAGTCGTTGAAATCACTCCTGTAATTGAAAAGATAAGAAAATAACTTTGTTAGAATTTGGCATGTTTTAATGTTAGATTGCCTACCATATATGGTTACGCTTAGATAAAATATGCTAATTCAAGTAAAATGCTACTACGGTCGAATCCGGTTGAATATTGCCCCTACCCATTTTTTGTCTATAAAAAACAATGTTATGCAATTGTTGCTAATTTGTTATTAGTTTCTAAGTTATTCACCTGGTGTTGATAGAAAAAGGGTTAGTAGGGACATCAATAATGTTGTTAATTGAGCCATTAAAACTCAATGACTATAACAAGAAGAGAGAAATTTAAGAGAAGCAAAAAGAATGAGAAGAAGAAAGAAGTTGCATAGGCAAAAAGAATTCTGTAAGAGCTGTGATGAGCGTATTGGGGTATTTATAAAGGAATTGAAACAGCGAATGTCATAGCTTACATGGCTCCGACTTGGTTTTATGCGTATAAGAACCATGGTGGCACCAAAAAACAGAACACTTTTTTAGACTCATATAGATAATTCTTTCATTGAGTCTCAGATTTCATCTTCTTTTAATTAGTATTAGTTTGGATTGCACTGAAAGCGTTTTTTCAGCACGTTTGCGTTTTAAACAGTGAGTCCTGTGCACTATTTATGAAACCCACAAGTACAAAATTTAGCAAAATTTTTATTAAAATTGAGTTCCACGACACTATTTACACATTTAAAAATTATTTTACTACTGTGTTTTTAATTTTCACCAATAAGCGGTATCTAAACAGACTCTTAATTTGTAAAAGACAATAAGGATTACTAGAGAACAACACATTCATGTGATTATCAACAGAAGTGGTAGAGGTGAATTTTATTGTGGTGAATGCCTACTCCCCCTATACGGCCATCGTGGCAAGACCCTAGCTCCATGCCTTGGGAGCTGTTTCCCCCACTCTGCATCAGAAGGTGAAATATTCGTTTGGGGACCGAATTGAGGAGCTGGTTGGGAGCCAGTCTATGGCGAGGTAATGCTTGATCGCCACAATAAGGCATCAGCCAAGAAAGGAGCCTTCGGCCTTTGCGGATAGGGGCTTATAGCAATCAAAGGGCCCGACATTACCCTCGGATGGGGCAGCCGGGGAGACGAAGTGTGAGGATTTAGAAAAAGGTTGTTCTCGTTGATAACCCAGAGAAGTTCTTTCAGATTGGAGCTCGGTTGCCCCATCAGGAGAAGGAAGAGTTGCTAGTGTTTCTTAGGAGGAACATAGACGTGTTTGCATAGAGTGCTTACAAAGCACCCGGGGTGGATCCGAGCTTCATATGTCACCATTTGAATGTCAACCCCTCCATCATCCCCAAAAAGCAACCATCTCGGCTCTCATCTAAGAACCACTCCGACGCTGTAAGAGACGAGGTGATGAAACTTAGACAAGCTGGGGCTATTAAGGAGGTGCTTTACCCTGAGTGGCTGGCCAATACTGTGGTGGTGAAGAAGAAGAGTGAGAAGTGGCGAGTATGCGTGGACTTCACAAATCTAAATAAGGCTTGTCCGAAAGACCCCTTCCCTATGCCTCGGATAGACCAACTGGTGGATGCAACTATAGGCCATTCTCAGATGAGCTTCTTAGATGCTTTCCAAAGATACCACAAAATACCACTAGCCTTGGGTGATCAGGAAAAGACGGCTTTTGTCACTACTACCAGGAATTACCACTACAAAGTGATGCCTTTCGGTCTAAAGAATGCGGGATCTACCTATCAAAGGATGATGACCAAGATGTTTGAGACCCAACTGGAAAAAAACATTGAGATTTACATAGACGACATGGTGGTCAAGAGTAAGGTGGAGTTCGAGCACATTAACGACCTTGGGAATATATTTGAGATCTTGAGGAGGCACAAGCTGCGTCTTAACGCTTCTAAGTGTTCTTTTGGTGTTGGTTCGGGAAAGTTCTTGGGCTACATGGTCACTCACCATGGGATTGAGGTTAATCCTGACCAGATTAAGGCAATTAATAGTCTACAACCACCTCGAAATCCCAAGGAGGTCCAAAAGCTGACAGGAATGACTGCTGCTTTAAACCGATTCATCTCTCGGTCAGCCGACAAGTGTAGGCCCTTCTTTCAGTTGCTGAACAAGTGAAAGGGATTCGAATGGAACGAGGAGTGTGTCTTAGCCTTACAATAGTTGAAAGAATACCTTTCTCGGCCACCTATTATGTCAAGACCTAAGGTGGACGAGGTTTTGTTTGCTTACATAGCTGTCGCCTCCCACGCGGTGAGCTTGGTGCTTGTACGGGTTGACAGCGGGGTGCAGAGGCCAGTTTTCTATGTGAGTAAGTCACTACATGAAGCTGAGGTTTGATACTTTCCACTGGAGAAGGCCGTCTTGGCGGTGGTGCATGCTACGCATAAGCTACCCCACTACTTCCAATCACACACAGTGGTTGTCCTCACCTAACTTCCACTTCGAGCACTACTTCGGAGTGCTGATTTCACGGGGAGGATAGCCAAATGAGGTACAATGCTAGGGGCTTTTGACATCAAGTATATGCCTCGCACCTTTGTCCAGGGCCAGGTCCTCGCAGATTTGGTGGCCGAGTTTACTGAATCCCCATTAGAAGAAGAAGCAAAGAGCCAAGGCATTGATGGAAAATCGGTTGGCATGGTCTCCCTGCAAGAGCTTTGTCTTGGAAGGTATATGTTGATGGCGCAGCAAATCAAAGGGGCTCCGGAGTGGGACTAGTCCTAATATCCCCTAAGAAGATCATTATTGAGAAATCCTTGAGACTGGGCTTCTCGGCCACCAACAACGAGGCCGAGTATGAAGCTCTGCTGATGGGGATGACCATGGTTCCAAAAATGGGCAGAAAGGCAGTACAGATATTCTTGGATTCAAGATTGGTCGTCGGCCAGGTGAATAGGGAATTAAAGGCTAGGGATGTGAGAATGCAAGGCTATTTGAATCAAGTTAGGCACTTACAATTAGGATTTGAGTCCTTCAGCTTGCAGCATATCCCCAGGAGTGGGAACACACATGTTGATTCTCTTGCCACTCTGGCAACCTCCTCGGTGCATGGCTTACCTCGAGTCGTCCTTGTTGAGGACTTGTGCAAACCTATTGAAGTGAGGAGGGAGGTGGCCCGCATCCACCAAATTAGGGTGGGGCCTAGTTCGATGGACCCTATAGTACTATTCCTCAAGGAAGACATCTTGCCCGAGGAGAAATCAAAAACTGACAAAGTGAGAAGAAAGGCTCCTCGGTTTTGGTTGTCCGAGGATCAAAAATTGTACAAGCGCTCTTTTTTCGGGCCGTACTTGTTATGCATACACCCAGAAGCCTTAGAGCTACTTCTCAAGGAGTTGCATGAAGGGATTTGTGGAAGCCACACAAGAGGCAGATCTTTGTCTCACAGAGCCCTTACTCAGGGGTATTGGTGGCCGAATATGCAGAAGGAAGCACAAGAATATGTGAAGAAGTGCGACCAATGTCAGAGATTTGCACCAAACATTCACCAACCTGAAGGAGTCCTTAATCCTCTGTTCAGCCCTTGGCCATTCGCTCAATGGGTCTTGGATATTATGGGCCCTTTCCCAAAGGCAGCAGGGAATAAGAGATATTTGCTGGTCGGTACGGATTACTTCACCAAGTGGGTTGAAGCTGAACCATTAGCAAACATCAGGGATGTGGATGCCAAGAGATTTGTCTGGAAGAACATCATTACTCGTTTTGGGATCCCTCATACCCTCATCTCGGACAATGGACTTCAACTCGACAATAAAGCCTTCAGGAGGTACTGCTGCGACCTAGGCATAACGAATAGGTATTCCACCCCGGCATATCCACAGGGGAATGGACAGGCTGAAGCTGTCAATAAGGTCATAGTGGGTGGGCTTAAAAAGAGGCTGGACGACGCAAAAGGAAAATGGGTAGAAGAATTGCCACACGTATTTTGGACCTACCGAACTACGCCTCGTAGATCAACAAGGGAGAATGCCATGATCCAATTGGCTTATTATCAACACAAGCTCAAGCAAGGGTATAATGCCAATGTCAAGCTAAGGCCACTGGCACCTAGAGACTTGGTATTGAGAAAGGTTCTAGGAACAGCCAAGAACCCAGCCTGGGGAAAGTTAGGGCCTAATTGGGAAGGGCCATATCGCATCACTTCGGTAGCTGGAATAGGTGCGTATTGTCTTGAAGATCTAGATGAGAATGTTGTACCACGCCCCTGGAATGTAAATAACTTGAAAAATGTATTATTATTAATGAAAGCTTTCTTTGTCACATTCTAGTTTATTACATTATCTGTTGAGTTCCCTATTATTATTTTTCTAAGTATTAAACAGAACTTTACCTATGCCTGGTCCCTCAGACTACCTGCTTTGGGTAAATTAATACTTAATGACTTTTTTCTAAGTATTAAACAGAACCTCAGCTATGCCTGGTTTCTCGGACCACCTGCTTTGGGTAAATTAATACTTAATGACTCTTTTCTAAGTATTAAACAGAACCTTAGCTATGCCTGGTCCCTCGGACCACCTGTTTTGGGTAAATTAATACTTAATGACTCTTTTGTAAGTATTAAACAGAACCTTAGCTATGACTGGTCCCTCAGACCACTTGCTTTGGGTAAATTAATACTTAATGACACTTTTCTAAGTATTAAACAGAACCTTAGCTATGATTGGTCCCTCGAACCACCTGCTTTGGGTAAATTAATACTTGATGACATCTTTCTAAGTATTAAACAGAACCTTAGCTATGCCTGGTCCCTCGGACCACCTGCTTTGGGTAAATTAATACTTACTAACATCCTTCTAAGTATTAAACAGAACCTTAGCTATGCCTAGTCCCTCGAACCACCTGCTTTGGGTAAATTAATACTTGATGACATCCTTCTAAGTATTAAACAGAACCTTAGCTATGTCTGGTCCCTCGGACCACTTGCTTTGGGTAAATTAATACTTAATGACATCTTTCTAAGTATTAAACAGAACCTTAGCTATGTCTGGTCCCTTAGACCTCCTGCTTTGGATAAATTAATACTTACTAACATCTTTCTAAGTATTAAATAGAACCTTAGTCATGCCTGGTTCTCCAGACCACACGCTTTGGGTAAATTAATACTTAATAACATATATTCATTTTTCCTAAGAGTCAAAGCATATCCCGGGTTACACTCAGCTCCTCGGATCATTGGCCTTAGGTAATTTATTGTTTTTGAATTTTTATCTAAATGTTGTGCAGAATGAGAGTTATCTGCCTTGTCTATGTCTTACAAAGTATGTTATTCATCTCTATAAGATTCTGCCTTCCTCCCAGAAGGCTCAATTCTCAATACAAGCATGTGACAATTCCCTTTACTGCTGGTACTTATTTAAAATTATTTAAATGGTCAGCGATGTATTACTATTAGCTTTTGTTAAAAAAAAAATAGCTGCAGTTCACTGCTGTCTACAACATTGTCAAAGCTAAGAACACATAAAGTAAAGATACATAGAGTAAAAAGAAAGATCTTTTCATTAAACAAAAGAGGAAATACATTATGTTTGATGGCAGAATGCCATTACAAAAAAATACACACAGAGAAAACAGTAAAAGAAAATCCTATATTTATGCCTTGGCTTGAGGGGGGTCTTCTTTGGGATCAGCTACTTAGACTCTGCATCTTTAGCCCTGGAGACCACATCCTGGATCTTGAGAGCGTCCTCAGATTGATTGGCCTTAACCGGTGGCTGAACCTCCTTACCCTTTCCAACCTCTATTAAGACTTCAACATCAGGAGTAGGGGCTTGGATGGTGAGGAGTTGCTCAGGAGGAGGGAGAGGATCAGCAACAGAGGGAGGGAGCATGGCAGGAACCTCTCGAATATCCTCCAGGAAGTAAATGTTCCCAGCCCTCCTCAGCTCGAAGTCAGCAGAGACTCCTGCCCGGTTGAGCGCTTCTTCCCATTCCTCGGTGCAGTAGTCCCTGCACACCCCAGCCACCTCCTCTGCTAGCCACGTCTCTGTTTCCAGTACGCCGCACTCATAGGCTGCCATCTCCGCAACCTTAGAAGCCTCTTTAGCCATTCGAGCTGCCTCCTTAGCCTTCTGCAAATCGGCCTTAAGTTCCAGGACCAGCTGTCTTTGAGTGGCCAGCTCTATTTTTGTGATGTGGAGTTTCTGACGCTGGTCCTCAGCCTGTTACTCAACGGTTTTTAAACCTGCCTTGGCACTTAAACGAGCCCTGTCCGCGGTGACCAGCTTCTCAGACAGCTCCGCTTGTTCTTGCTTGAGGGTTCCCAAGGACTTCTCAACCTCAACGCGGGAGTGGGCCTCAGCCTTAGCCTCGTTGCGAGCGTCCCGGACCCACTCCTCGGCCACAAAAACTTGTTGAGTGATCTGCATAAAAACAACAAAGGAATCCCATGTATAAAAAAATAAAAAAATAAAAAAAGGAAAGAATGAAAGTGCAGATTGACAATTAATTCAAAAGAGGTGTTAGTTAACTCATCATGGCAAGGTCCCTCTTCAGGGACAAGAATAAGTCTTGCTGCCTCATGCGCCTGACAACCTCTATGTCCTTGGGGAGGAGAAGAGGTTGCTCTAGGGCTTCAGCAATGTAAGCTGAATGCCCTTTTTGGAACTCTCGGACTGAAATGACCCATGGGAAGGCGGCACCATCCAACTCTAACCAAGGAGCCCAGGTGCGCTACTGTCAGCGCACTTCAGCCCCAACGGGATCCTCCCTGCTGTCTGCAGAGGAAGTCCGTCTGTCTTTGGCATTTTTAGGCTGCTTCACCCCCTTCGGAGGAACCACCTCGCCCTCCTCCACTTCTTGCACTTTCCTCTTCTTCTTCAAGTCAGGACAAGGGAGCAGTCCAACTGAAATCACAGGGAGAGGAGGAGGATGTGGGAGATTGGCAGGAACTTGGGATTTGGGGACATTATTAGACGACCCTCCTTTGTTCCTCGCAGCGAGGAGACCCTTCAGTCCTTTCCTCAGGTTGATATCCATCTCCTCGTCTTCCTCGGAACTAGGATCTATGCGGGCAATAATGAGCCTGGGAGAGTGGGCAACAGATTGCTTGTCTAACTCGTCCTCGGAATCTAGGAGTTGGATTATAGGATCTACCTTTTCTTCCTTGTCCTCCTCGAAGTGAAATTGGTCAATCTTGGCCTCGAAGGATAGACGCAAGGAGGCTGTTTCCTCCCTCGGAGCAGCTACTTCTCGGGGAAAGCATTGAGGAAGTAGTTTAACATATGGGAGGTTTTCCTGAGCCAAAAAATTGGGCCATGAGACATCTATCCGGTGGATTCTAGGATCACCTACCCTTATTGCTTGGCCCGCGTTCTAGAATGCATTTGACAAGGGCTTGAAGTCCAATACTAAGTGGACGGCTCACAATTGCCCATCTTCACTCACAAAAATCTCGAACCGCAGCACCTTGTTGAGAGCCGCGACGTTGACAAGACTGAGTCTGAGAGCAACGTGTGCTTTATCTGCAAAAACATCCAAGGAGCAAACCATGGTCAGATTATCGAAATCCATCGTCGAAGTAAAACAAAGTTTTAGAAAGAAAAGATGGTAAAGCTAAAGGAGCTAAATCCCATGCCGAGGGACCTAAACCTAGGGTACCCCACCTGGATCTCCCTCCTGAGTTGGGCAATGAAAACCGTCGTGCCATTCCCTGGAGGCGATCAGGTAATCATCCTTCATGCCTTTGTTGGACTTAGGGAGACACGATATCAGTCTAACGATGTCTAACCAAGACTTGAGGTAATATCCCGCGCCGGAGAGCTTGTGGCACACATACATATGAACAACATCATGCCACGTGAGTCTCAAGCCCATCTGCTCGTTGAGAGCGTCTACGCTACCCAAGACCCTAAATAGGTTAGGGGCGCACTAATGGGGAGTCAACCTATGGTTGATCAGATAGTCTCGGGTCACCCAACCCATAAGAAGGGTCATTCCTCCTTCTATGAAAGCGATCATAGGAATGACAACCTCCCCTTCCTTTCTATCAGTGACTATTTGGTCAAGAGCATAATATTGTAGGGCTACTTCCTACGAAATGTGATACCTAGCTCTAAAACCCTCCATACCGGCAGGAGAGTCTACGAGGTGCTTGAATCTACCCATTTGGTTGAGCTAAAGGGAAAGGGGTGAAGTTTCTAAGCAAAGATAACAAAGAATAAAAGGCCGAGGAGATTGGCCGAAGAGAAAAAAGCTTCAAGAGGTAGAAACTTATGAGAACAGACATGTATATTGATCCTTGAATCCTTGAAAGATTCAAAGATTTTGTAAGAAAAGGACTCGGGAAATTCGGGAACTTAGAAAGCCTTGAAGTCTGAGTATTTGAGATCTTTGGAGAGCTTGAAGACTTGTGAAAATGAGGAAAAATGATTTCCCCGGGTGTCTTATATAGAGGGTGGAATTAAGTGGGAGTTATCCCGCTCAAAATTTAAGGAGAAATGTTAACCGTAGGATCTGTGTCTCACCATTGGATGCGGGGAACAAAGTGCCACCTGGAGCAATTAATGATGCATCGTTGGCTCCGAAGCGTCAGAGACGGTTATGGGGCGCGCAAAACGGTACTCCCACACGTGTAAACCAAGGAAGTGAATGGTTTTAACTCTTAATTATCAAAACCCCACCTTTTCTCCTCGGATAGGAGGGAAAAACTGGAGTTTTAAAGGGCTATTGTAGGGACGCAGGCCCAAGTATATATTGGGCCTTGGGCCTTGTCCGAGGAGTTACAATGGTCCGAGAATGGATCAATAGCAAGAGAGACGTAATACTTAGAACCTCACGAGAAAACTATGACCGTAATGGTCGGGGGAGGGTGTTCGAGGAGAAACATCCCCTCGGCTAAACGCAACGAAGATCAAGGTATGCCTCCTGCCATCCAGGGTGACGTACCAGGAGGTTCTATTGGTAAAGACATGCACTATGAGCGTACGGGAAGAATAAGAGCTAGGAATACCTAAGGAAAAACTACTGCCACCGCATTGAATGCTCTACAACTAACTTTCTGGCCGCATTTATGTTGAGAAAACCCCTGAACAGTGCTACCTTGGTTGCCCCAACTCACAAAGGGCCTGTAAGAGTGAACGATGGGACAAGCTCTCAAGTGGTGGCTTGGATGTTAGACAAGTGGAAGGCCAAGATGATTCAAAGGGAGTTATATAACGTAAGAGGCCCTCCATTAAAGAGGGATCGAAAAATCAAGAGAGAAACACTGTAACAATCAGGAAATAAACTTGTAATCATACTTAAGGTAAATATACAAGAACTGATCTCCTCGAACCTGGCCGAGGACGACTTTCTTTAGTTGAAATCAATCTATCTTCTTGTTTTTATCTTTTAAGCCCACTGTATTGTTGTCCAACCCACTTTAACCCAGTTTTTCAACCCACTCTCTACAAATTCATTGTTTTGGGCTTTTTGGGCCTAGGTCCATCTACTTTTTGGGCTAAGGACTCAAATCGGGTCCATACAACGTCCAGGTGCAATTCCCGACTCAGAAAATCCCTAAAAAAAGTCTAAATTGAACCAAAATTGGAAGTGGGGCTCGGCACGCAAGAGGGCCAATTGGCACTCTTGGAGTGCCGATCGGTATATGGCAAGTGCTTATTGGCACAACTCCGAGGCCCAGGCCAGAAATGCCCTGATTAAGTTAAATCACATCTATTTCGAATTTTTGGGGATATGGACGCAATCCAATTCGTATCTGATCCTATTCAACTTGTTTTTCAAGCATCCAACCTCTATGAATAGGAGAAAAACATCAGAAATCAGGGCCCTTCTTTTTCTGACTTCTTTGCTCCCCTTACGTTAAAAACGTTCTGGAAGCCTTGACTTTAAGAATTTCTTTCCTGTAAGTGAACATATTTTAGATCTCAAAGAGGTTAAAGTTCTTTGATTTCTAAAGTATTTCTTTCATTGAAGGGTACATTCATGCAAGTAGGTCCTTACTCTCACTCTTTGTTTATTCTTTTCTTTCTTATCTGTTATATGTGTTTTGTTCATTGCATGATTTTCAAGAATGTATGTTTGATTTTATTCATTGTTGATACAATCTTGTTCATATTTTTTGCCATGTTCACTTGTTTAATTTGTTGTTTAATAGTTGATTAACACGTTTAAGATTTAGTTCTCCTTTAAATTTCAAGATTTGCAATAAATTACAAAAAACATTTTAAAAAAAAAATCAACAAAACTGATTTGTATTTTCATTAAATACAGTTCTGAAATTTTTCAACAATAAAAGCTGATCTGTATTTTCATTAAATACAGATCTAAAATTTTTTCTGAATAAAAAACTGGTCGTATTTTCATTAAATACAGATCTGAAATTTTTTTTGAATAAAAACTTATCTGTATTTTCATTAAATACGGATCTGAATTTTTCTACATATTAAAATGATCTGTATTTTCATTAAATATAGATCTGAACCTTTTTATAATAAAAAATGTTTTCTTCATTGTATAATATCAACAATTTTTGTGTTTCTTCTTAAATAAAAATTGCAGATTTCGAATTCTTAAAGAATGAATTAATCTTAAATTTAGGAATTTCAATACGTCATTGTAATGTCATGCATCATTTGAATGGTTATATAAATGGTCATTTAGAGTCTAGAAGACCAGACTCCATCTGGGCAGAATGGGTGCCTAACACCTTCCCATTCTGTAACCTAGCCTCCGAATCTAGATTTTGCTTCGTAGATAGTGTGTTATCCATTCCCTTTTTAGATTGTAATCTAGGAAACAAAGTCTTGTAATTTTCCTTTTTTAGATTGTAATTTAGAAAACAAAGCTTTGTAATTTTTTACTAGATTGTAATCTAGGAAACAAAGCCATGTATATTTCATGTTATCAAATTATAAGTCATTCAAATAAATGAGAGGTTGTATTATTTAGATATGTACCATGTGTATGTCTTTTTTTTTTTTTTTTTTTTCTTTTTGTAACAAAAAAATAAGTGGCGACTCCACACATAATCCTGAAAAAGGAAGGCAATACCTCTCCCCTTTTCTGAGAGCACCCTAGTTTTTGTGGTCTCTCACACAAACGATGTGGGATTCGTTCCAAACCTCAAAATTAATGTAGAAAAAGTTGTCTTTCATAATTTCTAGAACCCTAACTACGTACGCAAGTCCGTGTTTGCGTACACATGCATTAGACCTACGTACGCAGGTCCTTGCCTGCATACGTAGGCCGAGGGTTTCCTTGGCCTTTTATTTTCTAAAAATAGATTTATTTGCTCATAAAAAGTTATATTTTCCATTTTAGCATCTCTCAAGTCAATTTGTAATCTGATTGGGCCCTAAACCAATCTTGAGCCTTAGAATTTCAGCATAGTTGGGGAACGAGGGCCCGAGTCGTAAGGGGTACAAAATGCAGTGTCTACAACGTCATCGTATGACGTTAAATGACAGCTGAGTGTTCTTTGGCGCTTGTAATGTTCACTGGCGCAATGTCGACTGGAATGTGGAGGCGAGGCCAAAAATCTAGAAGGCACATGAGAGCGCATGTAAGGTCGGTTGAGGGCCAGATTCTTGGGTGTCGTAGATCAGCAGACGACGAGGCCTACATGGTGACGTATATGTCCAATGGTCGATCTAGGAGTTAAGAATCTTCAGCAGCACGTGGATGATTCGCCGGAGCCAGTGACCGCGCATGCAGCTACTGATGGAGACCGGGTTCCTAGGTTTTGGTCGCGGGAGGCCGTGGAGCACGCCTGTGTGGTTGGTTTCATCAGGTGAAGGCTTGATGTGCACAAATTTGAGAAGTAAGTCACGGGTTGCTTGGTTGTTGATCTTGGACACAGTAGGGAGCCATGGTGGCTACATGATGTCGTGGAGTCTAGATCCAACAGACAAGCATCTGTGGTTTCTGATGGTGGTGTTCAGGTGGGAATCTTCTTTGCTTGCTAGAGATATTTTGCTTAATGCCAAGAATGAAGTTTGGCTCTGATACCATGTTAAATAAATTAGCAACGTGATGTGTATACCATGTTGTATATACTAGAGTGGATGTGAATGCGAAAGAGGAAGCATAGAATAGGAACACGAGAACACGAGAAATACAATAGCTTATGTTACAATGAATCATAACATGAGTACATAGCAAGTATGGTCTTGGGCCTATTACATTGGGCTAATATGTCTAATATATCTCTAACAATTTTGGACAATAAAACAAATTTTATTATTTTAATACACGATGTTGTACATAATGTCATACACAACATAATAGTATAATACAACAGGATTTTAGGTCATTAATCCTAACAAATGAGTGGATCACTGACATATTACCTTTAACATTGCATGTAACTTAATATTAAGGGCAAATTCCAACTTACCCACCTATGGTTTGGCCGAAATTTAAGTTGCCTACCTGCAGTTTGAAATTTGTTATTTTACCCACCTGAGGTTAGCTCAGTTAGAGTTCTATAACCCACCTCTGTTAAAAACATGGCTAAATATATAATTTTGCTTCACTTTTATGTCTCTCTCCTCCAAAAACACAAAAAACATAAAAATACAAAATCAAATAAGATAAAAAAGAATACAGCGGAACACTTGCATCATGAGATTTCAAACCACAGGTAGGCGACTTAAATTTTAGTCAAACCTCAGGTGGGTAAAGTGTCAAATTGCAAACTATAAGTAGGTAACTTAAATTTCAGTCAAACCACAAGTGGATAAGTTGTAATTTGTCCTAATATGTTAAATATTGATAATGTCCGATCATTGGCAACTGGCAACGTTGGTATCTCTCTCTCTTTGTCTATCTCCCCAATGTTGGTATCTCTCTCTCTTTGTCTTTGTCTCCCTCTCTCTCCTCTTCCTTTTTTGTCACCACTAGATTTCGATCTTCATCTTAGGGAACCAAGCTCACATTCAACCACTCTGCTCTCTACCTCAGTGAGGCCAAAAAATCTTAAGTTCCATATCTTTTTCACCACATTCCCTTCTCCATACTACATTTCCTAAATTTCATGATTGACATAAAACCCCCATAATCCTCTCAGTTGATATATATAATAACTTGAAGTTTCCTTTGCCTGACTGATCAACAATGATGGTAGTCGCAATGTTGGATCCAATATAATCTACAGCTCTACACATGTTGAAATAATAACAAGTAACATGTATGAAAAAAAATGGAGGTACCGCATATTTTGCATTTGAATTGTTTGATATTATGCACTTTGGAAGAAATAATGATTTGATTTAGATTTCTGAGAGATGCTATAATTTATAATTTTATATATGTATATATTATATAGACCAAAAACAGGATTTTTGCCATCAATGAAGGAAGAAGGATACATAAGTTATTAGATGGATACCAGAGAAAATTGCCAAATGCCCTTTTCGGGCAAAAAAAGAAGCATTTTGTCCCTTTTCCCAAACAAATTAGGGAAATGCCCCTCTTTTGAAACTCGATTTTCTCAAAATCGAGTTATAAAAAAAAAAAATTTCTGGAGCCCTATAGTGGCGTTTTAAGGAGCCTATAGTGACGTTTTAAGGACTTATAGTGGCATTTTGTAACTCAAGCTCCATGAAGTCAAGTTACATGCAATTTTTTTCCCTTTTTTTACCTATAACTCGAGTTCATGGAGCTCGAGTTACAAAACGCCACTACAGGTCCTTAAAACGTCACTATAGGCTCCTTAAAAATGACACTATAGGGCTTAACTCGATTTTGAGAAAATCGAGTTTCAAAAGAAGGGCATTTCCCTAATTAGTTTGGGAAAGAGGGCATAATGCTGCTTTTTTTGCCTGAAAATGGCATTTGGCAATTTTTTCCGATGGATACCCATAAAAATCTTCGCCCGATCAATAAACAAGTTACAAGCTTGGTGATTAAAAATACTGCCGGTTAGAGAAGGAAAAAATAAATAAATAAATAAATAAACATAATTAAGGTTTTCAAATTTAATTTCTTTCAAAAAAAAAAAATGAACGGGTTAAACATGCTTATAGGTGTAAATAAAATCGTAAGGTAGCTTTAATTTTTTTACCTTTCTAAGTTTTAATTACCATATATTACCTTCTCAAAAAAAAAAAAAAAAAAAAAAAAAATATTATGGGATCTCAACCACTTAAATCACGTTTGGTTCTCAAAAAAATAAAAATAAAAATCACATCTAAATTGTCAATGACTATGAACTTAAAAAAATATCAATGACCTTTCAATCAAATGGGATCTCCGTATCTTCAATGATCAACATAGATATTTACAGCTCGAATGCTCCTCGCCCATGTAAAACGTATAAAAAAAATTACATTTAAGTTATTATAATATTTTTGTTATGAAGAGAGACATAGATGTTTCTTCCATTCTAAACTGGACATAAAACACTTTTCCAAATAAAAAATTAAATGGGTAAAATATAATTTACTTTAATTGATTAAATTGTAATATATTATTTAAAAAAATTCTATGTTACCAAATTCGCTGAAGGTAAAGCCAATTGTGCTACATATTGAATTTTTTCCATTGATGCATAACAAACAGCTTTAGTGAAAAAATAATGCTTAATCAATCGACTGTAGGTAGTTTGGCGATCCATCCTTCTTGGTTGATGAATCTATCGACACTTAAAAATTGATTGAGTTCACCTTCACTCAATTTCTTTTGCCAAGGAACACGTTTGGAAGTGTCAGCTCCCGGTCCAGAATTATCCACCTCTGCGTATGTAAGTTGATCTCTGCATCATGTATATGGTGAGTACTGTCAAACTTTACTTTTTTTATTGATACATCAATATTTGGGAGTAAGAATTTGAATCATAAATATCTGCGTTGGAAACAACTAAAAGTTTTGAGCTACAAAACTCTTGGTGAATACTATCATACTTATATAGCATCAAAGAGCAAACCCTTATTTAAGACAATAAGGATTACTAGAGAACAACACATTCATGTGATTATCAAAAAGAACAACACATTTTATGTTCACAAAACCAAGCCATGCAATACCCAATCGCTACCCTTCGTTCCCAAGACCAAACAAGCTGAGCCATTCATTTTTGTTAGCTTACCTACCTCGATTGACTCAACTTCTCTAGAAATGTGTTCATTCGGACTGGAAGAAAAACACTTTGACCAAAATCAAGTGGCTTTGAAGACTAGTCCTAGTCGTGATGAACTGGTATTCTGATAGCTCCACGGGATTGAGAGAGCGAGGGAGATGGTTTTATCAACTACTACTGTCTTTGTGTACTGTATATCTTTGGCTCCTTCATTAAGCTTGGCCGATTCCTATTAATGACAGTTCATTACTGACTTGTCATGATAGTGCGTGGCATCACTCGCTTGACATTAAAATCAGCATAGCCAAAAACGCCGCCTTTATGATTTTAGAGAAAGTTTTCCTCCACATTTTTTGCCCCATCAAGAACATAGGGCATAAGTTTTTTTTTTTTTTTATCAATGTAATCGAATATGGTCTGCTTAAATGATAAATCTATATTCATAGGGAAAATTTTTGAATTTATTTTTATATTTATTTTATTGATAATTTGAGCAGGACATTTATGGCTAATGAGTAATGACCACCGTAGTTACGTAATTATATAGTGAAGATTACATATTACGTAATGTAATCCTATATATTCTTATATATAGGATTTATATGCTACTTGAAATAACTTAAAGAGTCATCTAAAAAAAAATAGTCATTTGAATCGTCAAATAAGCTCCTCCAATCCAATTTGAAGGAAAACATAACTTTATCCATAAAACATTTCTATATCATTTAGGAAAATTTCAATTTGGATTGATCCACTCGTCCTCACATTTTCAACAGTTGCATTACTTAATAACTTTTTATTAAATTAATATTTTAAATAATAACCCACCAATAGATCATATGTCATCTATGTTTTTAACATGTATACTAAATTTCATGGAAATTTTTTGGATACTTCGAGAGTATTATAAATATGTACTCCTTCCTTTCACGTGAATAGTAGATCCCACCATAAATTTAATTAGTGTATTCTACTATTATGTGAGAGAGAGGAGTGTGCATTTATTGTATTACAGGAGTATTCTATAATTACTCATTTTTCATACCAATTTGTTATTTTCTATTTAATACATAAATTCATAATTTTAAAATATAAAAACTTGAAGAGGCATTTGTCTATTATTTATTACTAGTGTGCAACCTCGTGCATATACACTGGTACAATTAAAAACAACCATAATTACACAATTCAAATTATATATTTTTTAACGGAAAATGTTGAAATTATATATGGTATTAGTTTATACATTTTTTAAACCATAGATTTCTAAAATATGTAATGGCTTCTCATTTCATATATGTGTGTGTGTGTGTGATTATAATTTAATTGAATTTAGACTCTTTAGTTTTTGCACTCAATAATTCATTTGCCACAAAAATTTAAAAAAAAAAATTAGATAGATATATGGCATAAAATTGAACTCCAAATGAAATATAATTTAGAATTTAATTGGATTTGAACTTTTCGATTTTCACACTCAATAATTCATTTGGCACAAAAATTAAAAATCAATTGGAACACATGGCGCACTATCGGACTCCGATTGATATTCAATTTGGATTTTAATTTGATTTTCTTTGAGTTTTGGCTTTTAATATATATTCGGCAATAGATTGCCAAATTATGTGCAAATCCTCTCACTTGCCCAAACCCAAACGCTGCTGCGTTGCCCTACTGCCCAAACTCAACACAGCCTCAATTCCAGCTATGTGGAGAAGCTACTTCAATCCTTTTACACCATTTTTATTTTTATTTTTTATGTTTATCTCAACATTTATTCATTAGTGACTCTTTTGCAAATTTCTTTTGTGCTTTTTTCTACTCTTATGGTCCATTTGGATTGAGAAGAGTGAGGGGGGGGGGGAGAGTAGAGTAAAGTACATTTAGCCCAAAATTAGTCTATTTTTAGTCAATTCTATTCTACTCTCCCTTATTTTCCCTCAATCCAAACAGGCCCTTAGGGAGGAATCATTACGAGGAAGAGCAAGGTTATAACTTATAAGCACCTGAATGATCCGCTACAAATTTCAATTGAGGCAGAATTACGTGCCATTGTGATTAATAATTTAATTAATACACGGTTGAGACACGCACAAGAAATCTTAGAAAAACTTCTCAAATCAGCGGTATCATTTTGAGTCTCGTTCCTTCTAGAGTGTTCAAATACTAAAAGCTTTGTACGTACTTTTTTCCAATACAAACTTAGTTTTTGTTTTTTTCACTTTTTGCACATGGTTGGTTAAATGTTATTGGGTGATGAAAATCGCAATATTTCAAAAAGAAGAAGAAGCACAAATGAACATTTTTTAGTCTGATATTTTCAGCAAGTTGCCAATTTGTTAATATGCTTTTACTTTTCTTCAACGTATACGAGAAGATGAACTTATTTTGAAATATGACCAGTTCCTGGCTCTTTTCTGAAAGACCTTGTGGCTTATACTAGATCCTTCACTCTTCAATTCTGGCTTTACTCTTTGTGTTCACACTAATTAAATTATCGAGCTAATCTTTTCTGTCCACTAAGTTTTTTTTTACCTAGCTAGCAGTAGTAGCTAGTCCAAACTCCAAATAATGTAAAATTGAACAATTTTCCTGTTTCTGCTTTGCGAGCTGCAACAGACCATGTCATCTGCCTAATTATGCAAGCGTGTGAACTATGAATCTAAGCTATCTAACATTGTTTTACCCAATAAAAAAAACACACTAGATAGACCATTTTACTTAGCAACATGGTTAGCAACTTTGGGTAATGTTAAAAGATACCCTTTTGGCAATTGTTAATAAACCATAATAAGAAAGTTTTGACCCCACTTTCATGAAAAATATAATAAAATTGTTAACAATATTTATTATTTTATTATTCTCCCAATAAAATGTTTTTAAGAATATCTCCTAAACCGATTGCCTGAGGGCAATGGTTAACATTTCTCTTTAACTTTTAGTTTTTAATTTTTAAGAAAAGTTAACAGTTGCTTTAAAGATATTTTTTAGTGAACCATTTCAAGAAAGTTTTTATGAAAAAAAGAAGAAAGCAATTAAAGTTTTGATGGCTGTTTTTTTTATTTTTCATAAAAATAGTATCAAAACTTTTCTGAAATTGTTTATTAACAATTACTCTAAGGGCACCTGTTAACATGGACCTTAATTTTTTAGCTACTAAATAAGTTATTCCCACTCGGGCACGTGTGCATTTGAAACTTGATTATAAGCTAGTTTTTTTGCTTATTTTATGTACTATTTATAGATTTCACACAATTTTTTTGTCTCAACTTTATTTCAAATAATTTAAATTTTAGTTCTTTAAAAATAAACTAGTTTTTAACTTTTTGTCTCACATTATGCAAATAAACTACTAAAAATGAACATTCCCAACGTTTTTTCCATTTGAACAACAAATGTTCACTTCACCTTATTATTTATATTGCTTTTGGATTTCATAATGTAATTAGCTAGTTTCCATTTCCCAACATATTTTGAATTTTGAAGTTAGAATTTAGAAAACATTTTCTCTATGTGTTGATAGTTATATTAGTACTTGGTTAATTAATTGGTTTAGCTCCAAATTGATTATAAGTTCATGATCTGGTATCTAATAAGATATACCTACTATTGGATTTGAACCAATGACTCCTGCCGTATGAAAGCAATACTATAACTATTGAGTTAAGTAGGTCATTTGTCATCACAAAGAGAACAAAATAGGGCCAATGACATCGATAGATTATAAATAAAATATTACTCATAAGCAATACCAATCAAAGAGATCACAAAAAGTCTGGTGTTGGATCATGTAATAAAGGTAAAGCACCTCGTTTACCAGACTTTATAAGTACATGATCCAACACCAGACTTTATAACTAGAATAAGTATTGCGCAACTATTTATCTTATCTTGACAATAAATTATCTACGTAATAGAATATGTATAACTAGAATAAGTACAAGGGCTATAGCTCAATTGGTAGAGCACCTCGTTTACACACGCGCCAAAGTTTTTCAGAAAAGTCTGTCATAGAATCAAAATATTTAATTCTATTGATAAATAATTACTCCATGTTTTTGAGAATAAAACAAAAGAGCAGCCTGACAAAAGATTTGGTCCAATCCCCGCGTCCATTTACATTTAATTTCGGAACCAAATAATAAATGGAACCCACCTTGCATTGCCAATGTGAATTATGTGATGCAGACTGCAGTGCCACGCATGTGACCTGTCCCTGTGATTTATCACTTTTGTAATCCCTTAAGAAAGGTAAGAAATAGCTGCGCACGCAGCTTCGCAACATTATAAGTCAGACGACTTTTTTGACCTTTCCTTTCTTTTTTTTCTTCTTCTTCTTCTTCTTCGTTTTTTTTTTTTTTTTTTTTTTTTTTTTTTTTTTTTTTGCTGTTGTTGTCGTTGGGTTATTTATAACAGGATCATGATTATCTTGACTCATTGTCTGTCGTCGTACATCTTCTGTCCCACTTTTTTTGTTTTATTCTATACTCCATCAATAAAAACTTGTCACATATTCACCTAATTAATTAAATACTATCATTAATTAATAATGATAATATTAATAAGTCAATAATGATAGTATTTAATTAATTATATTAACACGTGACAAGATTTTATTGGTGGAGTATAGAGTGGAGCAGGAAAAGTGGGATAAAAGATTTGGATTCGCACTATAATCTGTACCTTGACCACGTGAATTTTCTTTTATCTTTTAGGACGAGTTATAGGGGTTTAAAGTTTGTATTGTGTATTTAAAAGTTAGACTATTTTGGATATACTCCATTGTAAGTTTTTTTAAAAAAAATTTCTCCCCTCTTTCTGTGTGTGTTAAAAATACTTAGTATTTAAAAAAAAAAAAAATTTATCTTTTCTATAATATCTACATGCCGTTCATGCCAAAACAAAAAATTTAAAAATATATATTATTTTCAAAAATTATTAATAATAATAAAAAATTATAGATTCCGTGAATTGTTTTCTTACATATAATCTTTGTTATATAATTTTTTTATGAAAAAAACAATATTTTTATTGACATAAATTGTAAGAAATAAAATATTCATCATTCACCAGAGTTTATTCACCAACTCATCCATTTCTAAGCCCACACGGCCACACCAAATAGATTCGCATTATGTGGAATTCCTTTTTTTTTTTTTTTTTTTTTTTTTTTCATAAGAGGATATTATTCAGTAATAAGAAGCCTTATTACAAGCATTGTCCAAGAAATTTTTCTATTTGATTGTATAGTTGAGTCGATGACTATTAATAGCTATTGCGTTGACACCAATTTTTTTTTTTTTTTTTTTTTTTTCACATACCCTTTTTCGATAAATAAATGATTTTTTTTTTTCTGAAATAAATAAATGAAATATAATGAAATAGAGCTACTCAATTAATACATCTGGAAATATGAATAAAATAATATTATCATAATCAATAGAGGCGATCAATAACACGAGGGTTTTTTAACGCCATCCATTATGCGTCTATATATGATAGAATTATAGAGTAGCTCATGGTGGAAAAACAGCCATCAGTAAATGCTTTTTCACCCTTACCATTATGAATCTATGATAGAGTCATAAAATAGCTCATGGCAGAAGAATAGTCATATGATTCATGTGAATAATTCAAATGAATCTTTCAAAAACATGAACCAAAAACTTCATTTCCTTAGAAAACACAGCTTTCCGGCAACTTAATTAATATACCAACTCTTTACTTGCATCGCACTCCTCAAATACCTCCAGAGTTCAGATATGTTGGAAAGTACTACATATTCTTACTATCTTAGTTTAAATTTCATAAAACAGAAAAGTTGTTAGGAAAGTCGATAGTATATGTGATTAGAAACTCATTAAAAATTTATACACTTAAATTATCTTGTTCAGTAGTAATGAAGTGATCGATCTAAAATTCTAATTCCTTTATGTGACACAGTTTTATATTTTTCAATTATTAATTTTGTTCATTTAGCCTCTCTCATGTAGTGCTAAAATATTCCAAATATATACTACAATAAGTCTTGCCTGGGGTATGGTGATAACTTGAAATGATAAGCCTTGTCTAAATATAAGAACATTAAGGATCTGTTTGGGATCTGTTTATTTTATTGAAACTGAAAACTTTTTGCTAAAAGTACTGCAGATAAAAGTAAAAGTTAACTAAAATAGTACAGTAGGACCCATGTATAGTATCAAAAAGTGCAATAGGACCATGAATAATAGCAAAAATAAGCTGAATAGTAAAATAAGTTGGCAAAAATAATTTTTGCCAAACACACACTAAATAACACTTGCCAAGCTTGTTAGATTACTCAAATAAACAATTAACATAAATAAATAAAGAACAATTTTCTTAGCAGTTTCGATAAATGAAATCAAATTGGTAGCTAAAACGCTTACAATTAGCTTGAAACAATTTATCTAATAGACTCATCTCAATGAAATAGATTATGCCAACCAACTATATTGAAAGTAGATATGCACAGTCGGAAAATAACTTTGTCAAGGCCATGACTTAGCAAAAAAAAAAAAAAATCTATATTATATAAATTATGTAATAAACAATGGTCTTAGAAATTAGAAGAAAGGTATTTAAGTGATTGTCCATTAATAATAACATTTTAATGGTATTCCATGTATTTGGTTCAAATCTTACCTCTCTTTTCCTCATTATCTATCTATAAAAAAATATTCATAAGAAAAAAAATCTCACTTTCTAGTAATGAGAAGTTGCTGCATTCTTCTTTTCGTAAATGTAATAATGTATATGCGTCAGAGCCTAATATTCATAAAAAAAATATGATCATTGATTTTATAATTAAGATTACCTGAAACAAATATATTAATCAGAAAAACACTAAAAATATGATAATTGGTAAAAGATTACCAGGAAACTAATATAACTTTTTTATAAGATTACCATAAAAATAATACAATCGTTGGTATAATTATAAAAAAGAAAAAGTAAAAACAGAAACGAAAGTAAACTTTCGTCCATATCGCATACTAAAAGACTCGTTAATGTCTTTTTAGCATTCAAATTATAAAAAAGAATCTAAAACCTAATAAAAATGTATAAAAGATCCTAGAATCTATATTATACCTAATATCACTCATTCAATGAATGAGAGTTGAGAGAGAGGGTAGAGAGCTCTTGACTTAGAGAGAATTGTTTAAAAACAAAAAATGAGTCAATTTCGTATGGTGACCGTTTTGGTTTGGTAATGGGAATAATGTGTTTGGGTATCAATCAAATACCATTTCGAGTTTATTTATAAAAATAGTTTGGTATAAACTTTTTTTTTGGAACTATTATATAATTTGTAAGACTTTTAGGAGTCTTTAAAAATAGTATATCTTATCAATAAAAAAAAATGATATAGCCAATAATAATAATAATAATAATAATAATAATAATATATTATTATTATTATTATTATTATTATTATTTAAGAGTCCGTTTGAGAACAGCTTATTTAGCTAAAATAAAAAACTTTTTGCTAAAAGTATTATAGATAAAGTTAAAAAATAGCTGAAATAGTACAGTAGGACCCATAAATAATATCAAAAAGTGTAATGGAACCTGTAAATAGTAGCAAAAATAAGCTAAATAGTAAAAAAAGTTGGCCTTTTAAAACTAATACCAAACGCAACTTAAACCAATTATTATATTATAATAACATGTTCCTTTTTAAACGTGAATGCCTAGATATATTGAAAAATTAGATGCAAAAAGGTAGAGGTTAAAAGCTTAGCACGTAACCTGAAGGCGATGGAATCAAAGCTGTAAAAGAAAATGTGTGAAGGCAGGGTTATAGAAATTACTTTCATCATTTATTACTCTCACAATTTGCCCTCCAAAGAGGTGCTCCTCTCTTTTTATTTTTGCTGAATGGGATGCTCCTCCTTCCGAAAAAGGATGTGCCCACTTGTACATGTTTCTTTCCAATTTGCTTAATCGCTTTTCATATTTTATTTTTAAGTTTTCCTCGAACCACTCAGCCACAAAGATTACAACATAAAGTTTCGTGGTCAAATTTATTATGGATTTTACTAACGTGTGCCCTAAGGGCACATAATAATATACAACATTTTTGGAAAAAGTTTTATCGAAAATTGAAAAAGTTTTGACAGCTTTTTCAATTCCCGATAAAATTTATCTAAAAATGGATTGGTTAATGTATGCCCTAAGGGCATACATTAACCGAACCCATTTATTATTTATGGTACTCCTGATCTGAAAGATCTCACACATGCCAAAACTAATGAATTTGTTTATGTGTTTGACATTTGGAGAGACAAATTTAGAAAATGTTGTTTGAAAACTCTTAATTAATGCAGTGATGAGTGCTTTAGACATACATACATAGGTACATGTATTGTGAATCAATATTACCATTTAGTCATGGCCTCTAAACAAAAATTTCTGGTCCCTAGCTATTGTGGGATGGTTATAGCAGCAATGAACAAGAAATTTTTACAACCGCTTGGGCCATTGGAAATTGAGGCTAATGCCTTTGAAGAAGGCTTGATATTTGCTTGGTGTCCGAGAGATTATTCTTGATGGTGATTTTCCAGTGGTCCCAAATGCAATTGCTGGAAAGTATCTTCCACCATCTTCAATAGCATCGGTAGTTTATGGTATTTCTTCTCTAGCCCATGAGATCCGTAATTTTCAAGTTTCACATTCGGGGTGGAATGGTAACCAATTGGCCCACTGATGTAGATCAAACCATCATGGCCTTTCTGGAATCCCAAGTGCGCCTAAACTTTAGTCCCTTAACAATATATTAGGTCCTTAAAAAAAGAAAAGAGTCTAAAATAATTTTATTTAACTAAAATTTTAAAAGATATGTAGCTTGCAACATTGATAATAAGACTATCATGTAACGATTTTAAAGTAAGGAAATTTGTAGTGCTTAGAGAGCAAAATTAGATATTTTTGGAAAGTTGTGGTACGACCTAATTGCTCAAACCTCTGGAGAGTAGTTTTTATATATTATCCAAATTAAAAACAAAAACCAAAACAAAACTTTTGAAATGCTTTGCCTGTTTGGTTTCAAAAAGTGGTGTATCCACTTTTCATTTCCAGTACTTTATATTCAAATCTTAAATCTAAATATAGAAAAAAACACTTATTTTTATATTTGATAGTATTTGGTAAGTGGTTTTGAATACATAATTTAAGTATAGAATACATTATATCCGGTTTTGGTTATTGTTTTCTATTTAAAATAATAATAATTTTTCTCACTTACACACACTCACATCACTCAAAAAAAGTAGCTTTGTGTTTTCACAATATTTACAAATATGCCACTATATTCGTATTCATAGAAAACGAATACGCTGAAAAGTTATCTTCATTTTTTGTATTCAAATTTAACTTTTTAGATACTGAAAATAAAAACTGAGTATAAATGTTAAAACCAAACCAGCCTTTTAATAGTGGATCCCACATAAAACTGAAAATGAATACAAAATATTGCACTTTTTTCGGCTAACCAAATAGCCTCTTATTATCTAAAGAAAAATAAACACGTGATCATGTGAAAAAAGAAGGAAAGTAAAAAATTTAGGGTTTAAAAAAAAACAACAAAAAAGAAAATAAAAAGTCATATATGTGGTTGGTTGGTGGATCCACTAATCTCTTCGAAAACAGCGGAAGCAGTAGTCGGCCGAGACGGAAAGTACAATAAAGAGAAAAATACAAATGTTGCTTTAAGAAAATAAAACAAGTGTCGGTGCGTTTCGTTTTCATCTGGCTATAAAAATAATGGGTTGCTTTTGTGGGGTTTGCATCTTGTGAAGCAGAAAGAGAAGGATTATAATTCTATGACCATGGAAATGAACCAAACTAAGCTACTGAGTCAAGTGAAAGCAGTTTTGGAATATCATTTACCGAATCTGATAGAGAAAGAGTAGAAAAGAGTCAAAAGACAGAAAAGCTAGGAAGAATATGCAAAGATAAGGGGAAAAGAAGCCCTGATTTGCAAACAGAGTTTTACAGTGCGAAGACAGGAAGTTAGGCTTTCAACTGCGAAAAACAAGAAATTAGGTACAGGAAATTTCTACGAAGTTGCCCGCTGCTGCATGTGTGCGCATGCAAATGCTAGCATGGGTGCATGAGTAATTTAACAAATTGATGCCACCAATGACATACACAGACCAAAAAATAATTATTTTATAATATCGCTCTCATAGCATGTGAGACTTACATTATTGCATGAATGTAAATCTTATATATTTTGAAATAGTTGTTTCATATTTGGTTTATAAGATACTTTCTCTCGTGATTAGAATATACAAGTTAACTTTCTTTGAATTAGTGAAAAAGATTATGTTATGGAACCACTTTTACATATATGAATTATACTTTCTCCAGTGGTTGGAATATACAAGTTAACTTTCTTTGAATTAGTGAAAAATATTATTTTATGAAACCACTTTTACATATATGGAATCCACGGCTTCAATATATTATGTCATGAGTGAGTGGCTTCATGCATTCCATAAGGGAAAATTATTACATTCTCTGGGAGCATTGCTCCCTCCTTTTGACTTTTACATATATGAAATTCATGGTTTTAATATATTATGTCATGAGTGAGTGGCTTCATGCATTCCATAAAGGAAAATTATTACATTCTCTTGAGAGCATTGCTCCCTCTTCTTCCTTTAACAAAGTCAACTATATTGTTTAAGATGTACAATGGACTCTCTTTTCACTTTCTCCCTTACTTTGCAATTCCCTTTATTGGTTAATGTGGTGGAGGTAACTATATATTTTGAAATGATTATTTAGATTTTAATTTTTAGTTTTAATTATTTGAAGAAGAAAAAAAAGTACACAAAGACCCAAAAAAAATCTTTTACAAAAGTCATGAATGAATTTAAGTTTTATCAATATGTAGACACAAATTTCCACATCTGACAAGTACTACAACAAAAAAGACAGTGATATATTAAATCAATCTCTTTCGCATCAACTGTGCAAAACTTTCTGTCTATTTTAGCATAATTAAAAACCTAATTTTTCTATTTTAATATATATATATTCACTTTTTAGATTATTTATTTTTACATTACATTTAATTAAATTATCAATTTTTCTTGATTTTTAAAATTGTTTATCTTTCTTTACATAATTTTGCATGGCCTGATGTGGGTAAAGTTTGTACTTGATTGGCTAAAATTTGATTATTTTTCTATTATATACAAGTACTAATACAATTGCTCTCAATAGGACAATTAAGATAATAATAAACCTTCTAGCTATTTCGACACCCTTACCACATTTATCAATAAGCGATCGAGTCTTAATGTGTCTATTGTATTTCTCTCTCCTCTATTGTATTTTTCGAATTTAAAAAAAAAAAAAAAGCATTAATGTGTCTATAGGGATAAGGGCCCAAGATTGTATATTGGGCTTTGGGCTTTGGCCGAGGACGTTGATTGGTCTGATCGAGGATGAATAAACAATAGTGAGGGTGTTAAGCTTAAAGTACCATAAGTAACATGCAAGTGGAAAGGTTAAGAAAGGTGGTCCGAGGAGGAGTGTCTCATCGGATAAACAAAGCACAGATCAAACGTATATTCTATTACTCAAAGTGACCTTCTAGGAAATTTTGCTGAGAGGGACGTGCATCGTGAATGTACTGGAAGAGTGGAAGCTATGAAATATCTAAGAAAAAGCTGTTGCCACCGCATTGAATGCCCTGCAGCTAACTTTCTGGCCGCATTTATGTGGAGAAGACTCCTGAACAGTGCTGCCTTGGCTATCACAATTCACAGAAAGTTAGAGAGGGTGTCTGATGGGACAAGCACTCAAGTAGTGGCTCAAATGATCAACAAGTGTAGGATCAAGATCGTCCAAAAGGAACTATATAATGTAAGAGATCCTCCATGGATCAATCTCTCTTGCTTTTGTTTGATTACCTTTCAAACTCATTCTATCCGTTGTCCAACTCATTAGGGCCTAGTTCTTTAACCCACTCTCTACAAATTTATTATATTGGGCTCATTGGGCCAATACCCCTTTACATTTTGGGTTTGAGCTTCAAAACGTATCCTTACAGTGTCTATTAGACATTGCAACAGAAAAAAATTGAACTTTAGTTGTAGAACTTTAACATAAAGCTCCTTTTGGTGGATTATCAACACTAGCATTTATTCTTAAAAGAGCTTTTTAGCTCTAAAAGCTCTTTAGTGATAGAACTTTTGCATAAAGCTCTTTTTAGCTCATGGTTTGAAAAACTTTGCTCAATTGATACACATAAATTTATATTTTATAAATTATTATTAATTATAGTGTATACAACCTAATAATTTTTATTAAATTAATATTTTATAAATTTCTTAGATTACCTTTTTTGTATGTTTTTAACATATACTGAACTTCTCGTCAATTGGGTTTTATTTACTTTTTGAACCATAAGTCATATTTTTAAATATATAATTTTAAAGCTCAAAAAACTTAAAATTTAAACATTTTATAATTATAATAACATATTTATTAATATTCGACTGTCCTAATATTTTGCATGCATCTAAAGTATAAGATGATTATATAATTTAATTGTGGATTTGTTTAAAAATCAAAATCCCATAGAAAGTTGTTGAATGTTGTAACATTGATAAAAGTGACTTGAAGCTAATATTATTAATGTGTGTGTATAATACTTTAATTAATGGTCTTTTGAGAAATTTTATTAATATTCACTATCAGAATTAAAAATTACTATTTTTTTCTGCATGTTAAAGAGTATTTTTACACTTTTAGTTTAGCATCTAACATTAAGAGTGACAAAAATGAGAATATGTATTTTTTAGTCCTACCCTAACATGTATTCAACAATAATCCCACCAAAAATAAAAAAATGAGGACAAATAATAAAAATAAAAGCAAGGATAATAAAGTTTATAAAAACACAGGCAATTATGATTTCATAAATGAAGCCACACCTTTTCGATACAAAATAGAAATTCTACTTTAGTCACACCTAATTTCCCTTAAAGTCAGTATATTATCTCTCTAGAGTGTAATTGATTGGAGTGTAATTGATTGGAGTTACAGACAGTTTTATTTTCGGAATGATTTGATTTTTTCTTATGTTTGAATAATTGTATACTTTTTTATTTTTAATATTTAATCTAGATTATCAAATGTTTTGTCTTTTAAATCTAAATTATCAAATGGATCTATTTTAAATGAAAAGGATTCTAATACCACAAAAGAAATGCTAATCACTCACTTTTGTGGAATCTGAATAAATTATATTCTAGATCCGATAATGTTTTTACTTCTACGTACGTGTTCATATTTTCCAAATTGTATTCAGCTTTTCCTTGGTCAGTTACTTTTGAAGTGGATTTGAGGTGTATCCTTGTAAGCTTTATCAAGCATCAACACACCCTCAAAATAAAATTTCAACCTATAGGATCATTTTCATGATGATATGGTGATCTGCTAATTGCTCTTGATTTACTAATTGTTCTTTATCATAAGAGTAAAGATACTAATTAGTTTTTGGTGTAAAAGTAGTTCGAATGAACTTTAGATTTTTTATTCAACAACAAAAGACTTTTCCAATTAAACTAACTAGAGCCTACTCTTTCATTTAGTTTCTGAACAAACAATTTAGTCAAGAAAAGGAAAAAATGGGTCACTTTACACTTTTTTCGTTTAGTTGGAGGGGTGGAAAAGTGAGAAGATAGAAAATGGTGGGAGGGTAGAAAAGTGGGAGGATAAAAAAGATTTTAATTTCCCTCATTTTTGTTTGTTTGGAAGTGAAAAAAGTGGAGGGATAGAAAAAGTGTTTTTGTATAAATTTACTCATATACCCTTATTAAAAAATGATGCCCAATTAAAAAAAAAAAAAAGCAATCACCCAAATTTATTAAAAAATAAAAATCATGTCTAGGAAAAAAAATCACATCTAAATAAAAAGAAACAAAAAAGAAGAAGTAAGAGGCAACATCCAAACCAGAAGAAAAAAGAAAAGAATAAGAAAAGAAGGAAGAGGCAACGTACATATCAAATCAAACCAAAAAAAGAAAGCAACGTACTGGACAAGCTCATATGTAAGTGCACATGGGCATTTTCGTCATTTACCTATCAAACTCCCCCTACTCAGTTTTTTCTCCATTTTAGAGAGAAAACTTTTTGGTGGGCCTGGGGGAGAGAACACCTGAACTCCACCATCATTTTCCTCTCTCCCCCTCCCAACCAAACACTTTTCAAAAAGTTCTCTTATCTTAACTATTGAATTATATATTAAAGAAGAAGAAACTCCAAACCATTTGCAAGTCCTAGCATAGAGTCCAAAAATTGATGAAAAAAAAAAAAAAAACCTTTTATTGTCTCCAAGACACAACTCCCTCACTTTTCATTTCGGCTTTTCAAGTAGGATTGGACGGCATGATGAAACTAATCTTAATTCTTAGGCACAAGAGTTTTGTGAAGTATAGGTTTAGGTCTTAGGATTTTGTATCATCCTTTTGTGGTAGCAGGAGGTAAAAACCATTTCGTCTAGCCTTGAGTAATTGGGCCTTTAACTCCATTATGAGCTCGAATACGAAAATTTAACTTTGCTAGCCCATTGTGTTGGGCTGTAAATATTTAGCCTCGAACACCATCTAGAAGACTATCTTTTCATCCTGTGTTTTGTATTAACCAAGACTGCGGCATAAATGGCGAACATCGATTGTGCTATATAGGAAAATTCATGAACATCTTTAATTAAAATGATAATAATAAAAACATAAACCCACTGTCTTGGCCTCTTGGGGTTCTTAATCAATTCCGTGAGACGAGAATAATACTATGGAAAGTAACACATTTGTATGAGTGTGACTACTATGAAAAAATCTATACTTTTCTTAAGCAGCTTTTAGTGCAGTGTCGAATTCCAAGAAATCATCAGGAACTTGAACCTTTTAAACTACATGAACCACGTAGGTAAGCCCATATAAAAGAGACCATCCATGCCACTGGAAATTTGTCTTGGAGTTTGGACTAGAAATTTGTCTCAGCGCCTAAGGATTCACTGGGCCTTATGAGTTATGAGTAAGCTAGGCTAGCTAGCCACAAACAGGGACAACCCTTTGAGATGTTTTCCGCGTAACTGAACTCGAATTATCCAATAAAAACTACTGGCTTAGAATCAAGTATCAGTATTCAAATTTATCAAATTTAAAAGGAAAAAAAAAACTAACAAAATGAAATTATTTGATTTCATTTGCAATGCATATTTGTATGATCCAATTGTTTCATTCTCAACCGAAAGTTGAGAATAGGTCTCTAAATACACCACTCAAAACATTTCCATGTGAATAATCACTCAGTAAAGTCATAAACGCCAAAACACAATATGTATTCATGCTATGCTTACGGTAGAAAAGGTGTAACAAATAGAGAACCTTTATCAAGCCCCAAGTCACATCCTTCATTGTACATATATACTCTTCTGTGAGATTTTCAACAAAGATGCCAGATTCAACATCTTCTCATATGGGAGAACAAAAGAAAAGACCAAAGAAGACCAGGTTTCTAGCATAAAAATGAAAGATGAAATATTTATAAGTTCCTTTTAATTGAAGATTTCTATGGTTTGGATCCAACAAATTGGTGATTGCTCATAGTAAATCTGCAATAAACTGAAAAATCAAGTGGCATATCCTTACTAGAATAAGTAGGTCAAGTCTACCAAATGAAATAGTTTATAATCATTAAACCTCAAGAAAATAACAGCGACACAGAGTTAAATTGTTCCTCAGCATGCTTGATTTGCTCCTATTTAGTACAAAAGCACAAATTAGGACTATAGTACAATAATATGATATAAGCTTCAATGAGCTACAAGTAAGAGAATCAGCTTGATAATTGGATAATTTTTTTATGTGGGCAAAGAATCTCTCAAAAACACGGGGTTAAGCCTTCTTGATCATTGGATAAGTTTTTCTCTACAACAACTACAAAGGCATTGGCTGGACCCTCGGTATAACTGTATAAGTCCTTCTGCTTCCTGTCTAACAAAATAAAGATATAGAGAAAACATTAATAGCATCATTATACATGATACAAAATCAGAAAAGAAACAAAGCAATCTAAAAGATAGCTGTACATATGCACTCAGGTTGAGTTCCTTAAGGTTCTGACCCTTAAGACAAACACTTCACATGAAAACTGACATCATGTTTTATTGCCACATGTTTCATCAAGCTTATATCATCATTTAAGCTAACAAACAAATAACAGAAACTTACCCAAAAGCCAATTCGTACGCTTTCACAAACACTTCAAATGCATCCGCATTAAAGTACCTAAAATTCAATTCATAATCACTTGCAACCTTCCTTTCCCTTTCTCCCTCTTCTCTTTCCTCCAAGTTCCTAAGCATGGAGGCATATTGTAATCCATCAATCAATAAATCATTTTCTTAGTAATTGAAAAACATGAAAGATCTAATGCCCAACTTACAACCCAAAATCCTGAAGTCTTAATTTGTAGCGGAAATATGTAGCAGAATCATTTTCTTCTTCTCCTCTCTTCTACACATAGTGGAAACATGCAATACCACCTCCTTCTATACGTGTTTCTCTATCGGTACTCACTACTCAGTGTCAGTAGTGGTTGGGAGAAAAATCCGGAGGAAAATCTGGCAATAGATAACAGTAGGAAAAAAAATGAAAAAGAAAAAAACCCCAAACTCTCTCTCCAGCCCAACACAATTGATTTCAACCTATCGTTTGTCCCTTCTACTGCCGTTTTATTACTCAACAAACACAGGCAAAACTCCCTCCTTTTATATATAGTAAGCTAACAATAGACTCACCCAAAGATCTCAATAGGCCCTTTATAAATTTGATTAATCGGCCATTGCAACATATGTAACTTCTCCACAAGGTATATAAAAGTGCAAATAACAAAAGCCAAACAAAAAATTGGAGCCTAAAAAGAAATAATGGTTCCATTATCACATTCCAAATCAAACTAACATCTACGGGACAAGCCCAATCACTAATTAGATGCACTCTAATGATGGTATAATCACCAAAAATAATACTTAAACAACATCTATTAACAAATGCAACCTATAAATGGCACATCTCATGAATCTAAGGTTCGATATTCATCAATCTATCAGACAACATTCACCATAAAAATAATTGTAGGGAGGCATTCAACACAACAATAGTTCAGATCTAGAGGACTGAAAAAAAATTTGGATGAAGCAAAGCTATAATAAAAATATATATTAATAGGTGAGGGCAGATTACTCATTACAGCAAGGGAAGAGTTTCTGGTCACCGCTAGCAGCAGGATTCAGCCCAGAGGAGGCTGCAATGTATCTCCGATCTATAGGTTACCCAACACTGAATTCTGTATGCAATACACAACCCTTGTGAGTGGCATAGATCATACAATTCCATCAGAGTTGTTTTTTTGTTTTATAACACATATTCTGTCACGTTCGGCTTCAAAACCAAGAAAAGTTTCAATTGCCTGTTGCCATTGCAACATATGTAACCTCTCCACAAGATATATTAAGTGCAAATAACAAAACCCAAACTATGCTCAACAGGTGTAGTTTTCCACAAGAATGAAGTGGGGTTCTCTTGGGAAACCCCCTTCATTCCTGGTTCAAAAGGAATGGCAATTGTTCTATTATTCATGCTCAATCTTCTATCCATTGGGCTATCATGTTTTTGACAGGCATATGGAATCTTTGGCTGCATAGAATTGCAGTAATTTTCAGCAATAAATGCCTTAACCCGAGACTAAAGTATCTAAGTTTAAGTCATGCAATGGAAATTTTGCCTATTTACCCTCAAACCATGCATCTACAGCCAGGTCAACTATGTTTCTGAAATGGGAAACATCTCCGGTGGGCTGGTTCAACTCAATACCGATGGTTCCTCTAAAAGAGTTTGAGATTGTATGTGCAAAAGAGTAAAACAGAGACAGAGAGAGATTGAAAAATATCTGAATCTGATATTATGTAGCACACTCTGTAACGCAATACAAGAGTCCTATTTATAGGACTGAGATAAGCTTAAGCTTAGATCAATTTAGGTGGTAAACCAGAACTAATTTTCTAACAGAACTTAACAACTTTTAACAGATTGACAGCCTGTGATCAGTAATTAAACACACGTTTCCACTAATTGCACCATGTGTTAAACCTGAGGGAGGTAATTAGACAGAGCACAATTTAGGGCTTTGGTTGTTTGTATTAAATTTTACTGAAACGGCATCATTGTAGTTGGATTTACTGAAATGATGTCATTGGATTTGTCTCTGTCTCTATCATCCTCGCGGGGGAGCACAGGCCAGGCTGGTGAGGGTGGACTTATTCAAAATGCAGAGGGTAACTGGGCAAACGGATTCTACAGAGCTATTGGGCAAGTGATGCAGGGAAAGTGATGGGCTGTGATATGAATTAGAACTAAATGGAATGTGAGTTACTTAGAACAAATTGATAGGTGGTTAGGCACCTCTGCAAAGTTTAAGAAAAGCTCTAAAAGGCTTATTTCATCCACATACAAAAGAGAGTGGAAGGCCTAATCTGCTATTTATACAAGCTGCACTATACTAGCAGCCAATGGATTGGCTCAATTAAAGACTTAACCTAATTGGTAATTGGCAATCTAACCAACTAACATACTAACTAACTAAGTACAAATGGCTCTAAGTGATTGCTGTTACAATAGCAACCTCTAACTCACTGTTTAGGCTTATTGCTACTGGTTTTCTGTTCAACTACAAATGTAAAACAACTACTTAAATGCCCTGCATCAGCAAGCTTCGAGTGTGTTGGCTAAAGTTTGGGCAGTTAGATATGGTCTCATTTTAGCTAGGGAGTTAGGAATCCATTATTTAATTGTGAAATTGGACGCTATGGAAATTGTATTAGCTTTAAACAGTGTTTCTTGTCCTAACATTCTTATCTGTGGCATTGTACATGACTGCAGGAATTTAGACCAAGCTTTCCATAGGTGTGAAGTGAAGCACAGCTATCAGAGTATCAGGAAACCAAGAAGTGTGCTAATGCTTTAGCGAAGAGAGGCTTTTCCTTATTTTCAGATGTCATGTTATTTGAAGATCCCCTTCTGATGTACCTTTTTATTTTATTTTATCAGAGTTTGATAACTTTGAGCCTCAGTCAAGTCGTTTTGTAAGAACTCAAGTTATTTATGCAAGCAGGGGCGGCGCTACAGCTTATTCAGGGGGTTCAAATGAACCCCCTGACTTCAAAATTTTTTTTTTTTTATATATGTAATTTTTTTTTTTGTTAGTTTAATACTTTAATTTATTCTTAAAAATATTTTTTTCACACCCTAACTTAAATATCGTACACTCTTATTACAAGTATTTTTGACTCAAGAGTTAAGAGTACATGTTTGTGAATTGTAAGTGTAATTCTTTTTTTATAAATTTTTATTATATGTGTGTGAGTGTGTCTAATATTGATTGTGTACATTACTTTTTGTTATAATGTTATTAGTGTAAATTATGATGTACGTGGTTGTTTGTATGTACAATATAAATATAATGTAACTTTATAATAGAGAGGGTTTTTTTACATGTGTGTGTATTGTTATCGTATTATAATAACTTTTTGTTATAAAGTTAGTAAAATTCAAGAAAAAAATTGTAAAGTTAGTGATTGTTCAAGCATTTGATTGGTTAAGTAGACATGTAGTATATAATTTTATGTATGAATGAGTGTGATTGTGTGCGTTAATAATTAATACGGAGTCAATGAGTTGAGATTAGTCATTTAGCCTAAAATATTTTTATAAAAACAAAGTCAAATAGATAATAACAACTGTAGGCCTAACTCTCTGAATAACTGAACCCATTAAACTTATCTCAAGGGAATATTTTATATCTCCATTAAGAGACTATGAATTCCATCTTAAGAATATATGTTCCATCAACACTAAATATGGTTGCTCAACATACTGAGGTTTTGACCGTAACTTACAGATCTCACTCCTGATATATCAAAGCAACCTACATCTTATGATCAGGTCCATTATTCTCTCAAGATTTAGAGTTGATGTAAATAGAAGTCGTGAGATTTATTATTAATTTAACAGTCGTTAGGAGAATAATAAATCTCACAGTGGTCCAGTTCAATATGTCTTAACTCTTAAAACATATCAACATACCAACTAGAAGTCTCCACTTCCATGATCAAGACAAATCATCTTAGTTGATATGTTACAGTCTTCGCAGATGAAATGCCCAATTTCATCACCGACTACGAACTAAAATTCTGAGTTTACAAAGAACTTGTGATTTATATCTTCTGTGACTTTTCACATAAATCACATACTATGCATCTCATGGATTAAGATAATGTCCAATTAGTTCATAAATGGATAGTCTCATATAATTAAACAATTTAATTATTTATGACATGCCAATAAATTGGATTTTAGGGCATAAACCCCAACAAATAAGACTCTAGCTCCAATGGGTCTTGGGCTTTTCTGTCAACTCTTGACAAGTCCAAAGTTACCATTAATTATATTTAATACTACTATATAAATATAATTGCACTCTAGGCCTTATTAATAAATTATATCCCAAGACTTTATTGTACTTGCAACCCCTTCATAAAATATTCGTAGTAATACAAAGTCATTAAGGTAGACTGCCACTTTGTAGATTACTACATCTTAATCCTTGAGTACCCGTTTTAATCTTTTTAAGTTATTCACCATATATTTATGAAATCCAATTTTATAAATATATACTTTAGCCTTACTAAAGTGGTTAGGCCTAACTCTCTGAATAACAAACCCATTAAACTTATCTCAAGGGAATATTTTGTATCTCCGTTAAGAGACTATGAATTCCATCTTGAGAATATATGTTCCATCAACACTAAATGTGGTTGCCCAACATACTGAGGTTTTGACCATTACTTTAGATCTCACTCCTGATATATTACAGCAACCTACATTTCATGATCAGATCCATTATTCTCTCAGGATTAAGAGTTCATGTGAATAGAAGTCGTGACATTTATTATTCAATTGACAGTCGTTAGGAGAATAATAAATCTCATAGTGGTCCAGTTCAATATGTCTTAACTCTTAAAACATATCAACATATCAACTAGAAGTCTCCACTTCCATGATCAAGACAAATCATCTTAGTTAATATGTTATAGTCTTCGCAGATGAAACACCTAATCTTATCACCGACTACGAACTACAATTCTGAGTTTACAAAGAACTTGTGATTTAGATCTTCTGTGACTTTTCACATAAATCACATACTATGCATCTCATGGACTATATGATATAGTGTCCAAATATCCATGTTACCATTATTTTAGATAATAATAAAATAACTTTATTAAATACAATATTAAGTCATACATAATGTCATAGCATCATACAATAGGATTTAAGGGCACTGATCCTAACAATCTCCCACTTGCCCTAAAGGCTATTGTGCACTAATATAACTTTCATTCCCTCCAAATGTGACTCGAACGTCCTTTGAGGCGAAGCTTTGGTAAATGGATCTGCTAGATTAGTTGCACTTTCAATCTTTGCTACCACCACATCTCCACGAGCAACGATATCTCGAATGATATGGTACTTCCTCTCAATGTGCTTTCCTTTCTTATGATTCCTTGGATCTTTAGATTGTGCAATTGCTCCACTATTGTCACAAAACAATGTAATTGGAACTTGCTCCATTCTCATTACACCAAGGTCAGAAATGAATTTCTCGAGCCATACAGCTTCCTTTGCTACCTCACAAGCAGCAACGTACTCAACTTCCATGGTGGAGTCTGCAATACAAGATTGCTTACTCGTAATGAACTATCATGTAACATTTAAAATTTGAAAACTTGTAGAATAAAATTATAAAACTTCACATATTATTATTATTATTATTTTTATTATTTGTCGATAATTCGATATATTCAAGATCTCTTTTTATTAAAATTTTTTAATGAACCCCCTAAACAAAATTCCTAGAGCCGCCACTGCAGTTAACACATTGAACAAGTTTTGGCTATTTGCAATGACATCAATGTATATTACATTGATCACTATTACCATTGATGTGATTGCAAAATAGCCAAAACTACATTAATGCTTCTCTTTCTCTGTATATTATTAAATTTTTTTTTTATGAAATATTGTTCATTTTATTGTTTATATTTTATCATGATCTCAAAATTATGTCTCGCATTTTCTAATACAATATCAAAGATTTGAGAAATATTTATTGTCTTTTTTAAAACAATATTGCCTTTTATTATGAGAGAACTCTTTTTTTTTTTTTTTCGTTTGCTACAATTAATTGCAAGTGGCTAGACTAGCCCCATTTTGCAGTTTATTTCTACTACACAACAATTTTATTTATTCTTGCAAGTAGCAATACAGAGTTAATAAACGTGACGACACAATTCCACAGATGACCTAATTACTAATTAAGCTCCATGATCTCCAATGATGGCAATCGGAACACTAACAAATCATGCATCCCGTATTGTAAGGTGGTTTATAAGAGTTAAGAAAAAAAATTCATGGGACAACAATCACGTATTTAGTTCTCACTTGCAGGCCGCATAGAAACCGATATTTCAAGTCAATAATTTGTTGGACCTTTTCTTATTATAAATCCATTTGGGAACAATTTATTTAGTTAAAACTGAAAATTTTGTGCTGAAAATACTGTAGATAAAACTAAAAGATTGCTGAAATAGTACAATGAAACCCATGAATAATATCAAAAAGTGCAATGAGACCCATAAATAGTACAAAAAATAAACTGAATAGTAAGAAAAATAAGCTAAATAGTAAAAAAAAAAATTGACTTTTTAAGTCAATGCCAAACGCAACCTATATCTCTTTATTCCATCTAATTCCTTCTACAATGAATACATTTCCAAGAGTTAAAAATTTTAACCTACATATACAAAACTCAAATTAGAAAGAGATAAACTACTCTATTTGTATATATAATATAAGTATTTAGTATTTTCAGTTTGGTAATCCCAATTGTATAGATCCCACCTTAATGCTTACCTAAACTCCCTTGTATTCAATGATTTTTTGGTTTCATTGCAAATAGCCAAAACTCTTTCAATATATCAACTGTCCAAGAAACAATCTTTGTCTTGCTGTCTGTGGCTCAGATCTTTGGATATGCGATAATATATTTAATCATGATTAAATGGTCCTCATCGTCTATGCATGAGGAGGAATATATATATAAATATATATATATATATATATACATATTATATACCATGAGAACGAAACAAGAGGAATGAGACGGAATAAACATTGGCATGTGTGTGTTTTGGAGATCGAGTGAGATTGGGAGTGCACGTGTGGCCATTAATTAATCAGTGGGTGGGGTGGCAGGTGTATCCGTGTATGTGTCTATTAATTTCTAGAGTAAGATTTAGGTACAGTAATTTATGTGCTGTTCTTTAGATTTTCTTTTTAAGATTCTGTTATGTAAATTTTTTTTCATGGGATAGAAGTATATTTTTAGTTAAGTAGCCACATGTTTGAATCTTAAGAGTATAACTTAAGAAACAACACCTAAAATACTGCAACTAAATTTTGTCCTAATTTTTAACTAAAAAATTAAAATATTTAACTCTTTTTTTTTTTTTTTACTTCCTAGTTATTGTTGGTTTTTTGTTACTAATTAGTGTTCATTTTATGTGGGACGTTATGAAATTGAATAGTTGTGTTAATAAATTGGTGCTAATGTGGAGTGTGTAGCCACTAGTATCTACAAATTTTACCATATAAAATTTATAAATTAATGTATCATCAATTATAAAAATAAAAAATAAAAATTGTAATAGTTTTAGCATAGGTGATCATTGCTTGACAGTTGTTAATTCACTGCATGCTTGACAGTTGTTAATTCACTGCAAGCTTGAAGCAACTCCCCCTCTATCTCCTACCTCCATTGTCTCTTTTATTTACGGTATTTCAGCTGCCAGTCAGATTTCAGAGTCTTTTTGTTTCTCGTATTAACAAATCTTAGCACTCATAAAAAAAGAAAAAGAAAAAGAAAAAGAAAAAGTAGCTTGAATATGAGAACAAAGAGTGAGAGACAGCCAACGCGGTGCAGCAGATGTTATAGTGTCAGTGTGGGTGTTTGCCTGTTGAGTTTTATTGTTTTCATAGGCCAGCTTGTAACTTCTTTGGGAGGAGGGAGGGGAGCCAATAATAATCATTTTCATACAAAGGGCTCAATTGTTAAAATATTCATTAAATGCATATACTATATTACTGTTTTAAAAATATTTTGGCCTCAGCCCCTTAGGCCCTGATCAATAATTACAACTGTCCATGATGACAAAGATTTAGAAAAACAGCCACAAAAAGATCTTACATAAATGAAAGAAAAATAACATAGATGTGATATTTGAATTGCGGAAAATATTTCTTTATTTCAAAATCATTGACGAGCGCTACATCAATGGCCATATATAATTTTTTTTTTCGTAGGTGTCTATTGTCCACATCGGCTGTACAACTAATTAATTGAATAATGTATCATAAAAGATAGCAAATTAAGTCTGAAAAGCTTATCAACAAGGTTAGGTATTGACTTTAATCTGAAAAGTTGTATGCTTCCTATTATGTCAAAAAAGTTCTTATTAGTATGTAAGACCCATCATGGGAGAAATAGTCAGATTTGAATATCATAAAGTTTCATATTAAGCATAAGAGCACTCATATTAGTTAATGTATAATATTATAAAGGGTAAATTATGCTCATCAAACTCCAAAAAATCATCCACATTAATCTATGTAAACTTGTGTAAATTTGAATTGTTGCTACATAATCTTGTAAATATACACTATTATTATTAATATACAAATCTAATGTTTAATACTTTTTTACTCATATGCAGAGAGAAAAAGAGGGAGAGAGAGAAAAATGATTTGAAGAAGTAATAAATAAATTAATAAAAAAATGATATTTTAATAAATGTAGTATGAAATAGATAACATGATACAAGTATTTTTATAAATATGATTATATAAAATGGGTTTTATTAATGTATGCCCTTAGGGCATACAATAGTAAACTATTTTATGAAATTTTTTAAGGAAAAAATAAAAAGTTACAAATTCTTTTTTTAGAACTTTTTCAATTCCTTGTAAAATGTTTCCAAAATGAATGATTAATGTGTGCTTTAAAGGCATATATCAACCGGATTCATATAAAATAAATAAAAATTATCATCAAATTAAGAAATTTTTCAAAAAAGTTAGTCATTTTTTTAAAAAAATTTCTATAAAAAATTTCATAAAATAGTTTGCTAATATATGTTCTAAGGTATACATTAATAAAACTCAAATAAAAGATAAAAAAGAAATGCAATATATCTTATTTGAGACAGTAGTCTTTGACTAGTCACTAGTCTAAGATTCTGTAAACTTTCACATCATAGAAAAAAGAAAAGGCATGTAGGCTTTATCCCTTGCACAACTAGTAAAGAAACCTTGATGGAGGATGCAACAAATTCGACTAAATTTGCGTTAAATTCAATTTGCTTTCAATTTGTGTCGGCATTTGGAAGGAATAATTAGTTTAAATTCAATATCATTAATATTACTACATATTTCGAAAATCAAACCGTTGAATTGCATGTTTTTTATACTCTTAATACACAGATCAAATTTTGTGTCAATCAGATATCATTTACTATAAGATCTTTACGATTATATTTTATACATAATTTTAAATTACAAAAACTTGCAATTTAAACAATTTATTGATAACATAGCTATTGATCTTTAATTTTTTAAAAATTTTGCAAGCATGAAGGATATAAAAAGAAAATGTAATTCAATGGTAGATTTGTCAAAATTCACCTCCAATAATAAGATATTGAGTAAGGTTGTAGCCTTACGCTACAACCAATTTTGCAGCTAAACTTTGTCCTATATATATATATATTTATATATAAAATTTTCCTAGTTAGAGTTTGATTAGTTTTAAATTTAAATGTTGTATTATTATATTTAATTGTTGATTATTGATTTAATTAAGTGAATGTAATTGGTTGATTTTATTGCACTATAAAGTTTTCAATGTCCTCTGTATAACCATCTTTATTTTATTTCTTACTCCTCTTGACTACCTTTTTATTTTTCAAATAACGATTATTAATTGACGTTTAATTTCATTTCTTTTTTTCTTCCTTCATTTATTCTTTATTACTTTGTATGTTCCTTTGCTAGTTGTAAATTTTATGGTTATCAATAAGAAATACATATCATGGATGACTTAAATAGTTATAGATGTAGTTACGTTAATGGTATGTCAAAAGTTTTTTTTTTCCTTCTGAATTTTCAAGGAAATATGAAAGGTCTCAATCAATTAAGATATCCATAATATATTAACGGATATCTTAATATATTACCTGATATCCATAATATATTACCTGGAGGAATTCGGTCTTCAGATACATTTTTGGTGACATCACCATTTTCATTTAAAGTAGTGCATATATAGATATTAGAATTTTTGTTCATAGTCTCACTATTATAACCATGTCATCTTTGTCTAGTGCTCCTCACAAATGGATCATCCTCCATATCTCTTGAATGGCTTAAAGAATAATCAAATATAAGTAAATCCATAATTTATACACACACACACATATATATATATATATGTTAAATTGAAGATTTTAATAATATATAAAAAAAAAATGTAACTTTATGAAAAACCTACAAACAATATGATGTGAAGGTGACATAATCGTAAATGAAACAGATCCTCTTTCTACAGAAACCTCTCCTCTTAAAGCATCAACATTGTTGAAGTTAGCATCTACTAAATGACTTTTATTAGTTGCCCAATAACTCATATTCATTTGCCTATCCAACACAGTACCCCTATCCAACTATAAGTCAGTAGAAATACGTTGAGTTGCAGGAGCATGAATATTGGTTGGATAATTGCGATTTCTCCTGGATGCAAGAATCATCCTTCTTCTCAATTGTGCATAATAAGAAGACTCCATAGTACCTACAAAGTACAAACCATCAGTTACTAACTGTCATTATAGTAAAAAATAATTTCAAATAATTGGTGGATAATATGAACAACCTACACTACCAAAAATAATATGAGGACAATTTTAGAAAAAAAATTTCATTTTAGTTACAATTGACATTTAGACATACCTGAAGAAAACTTCCAACTTTTGAACTTGCAATTTGATAGATAATCCACAATAATTTGGTAGACAATATGAACAGGCTACACAACCAAAAAATAATATAAAAATGATTTTAGCATACTGAAACAAAATATAAAAATATTTTACCATAGCCTTTTCATTATATTTATAATTGAGAGTTGGACATACTTGACGAAACAATCCAGCTTTTGAACTTGCAATTTAATAGAAAATCCGTAATCAATTGGTAGAAAATATGAACAACCTACACAACTAAAAGATAATATAAAAAATATTTTAGCCTTCTTTTTTGGGGTGCATTTATTTTGTTGTCATCTATTTATAGTGTCTTCCTGGTTGGTAAGTAAGTTCACATATGTAACATGGAGAGCATTTTTCTAAGACTATTCATTTTGCTGTCATCTATTCATTTTGCTGTCATCTATTTATAGTGTCATCTATTTATATGCAAAATTTTGCTCATCTTTTCAAGCAAAATAATAAAAGCATATATAACTATATATGAGTGTACGTGTATATTCATTTTTAGCTGCTATAAAAAAGTAAAAAAAAAAAAAAAAAAAAAAATCATGAGAGACGTCTATATCAGTAAACAGTAGTTACAGCATAAAAGTTGGGATAATTATCTGTGACTGTCATCACTGATGACTCATCAGGGGCGTGCCCACGATAATCACAGAATCATAGTGATTCCTCGAAATTTTTTTTTTTTGTTTTTAATATTTTTTTTATAGCAGCTAAAACGTAAGACTTTTAAAGACAGCATTTTTTGAAGGGAGCGCTAGAGCTAGCCCCATGTTTTTTTTTTTTTTTTTTTAAGTCATCCACTCCCCCAACGTGTCAGCTCAAGCAAGCCTACCATTCTTATCAACTTGTATTGTTAGTTTTCTTTTACCTTTTCAATTTGCATTTCCCATATTTTACTTAACGCTGTACTGCCACCCAATTGGATTCGGATCCTCTCCATTTCAAAGGGAAATGGAGAGTATCCAGTTCATGGACAGGATTTATTTAAAAATCATCAAGGGTCAAAAGCGTGCCACGTCATTTAAATGTTAAAAACTTAACTCAACAAATTCAAACTCTGGTTAAATAAAGGTTAACTCAGCCTATTCTTTTCTCTCATCAGAGTTTGAAAGTTTCATCTCTATGGATTTTTCTTTTCTCTCACGGTCCAAACTTTCAAAGTTCAAACTTTCATCTCCGGTTAAACCAAGGTGCCCATCTGAAATTTCAAAGTTCAAACTTTCATCTCTATGGATTTTCTTTCTCCATCCCACGGTCCTCACCGTCGTCGGTTCCACCAGCCATAGTGCTGTTCTTTTCTCTCACCAACCCATCTGAAATTTCAAAGTTCAAACTCCCATCTCCAAGGATTTTCTCTCTTCATCCCACGGTCCTCACCGTCGTCGGTGCCACCGGCCATCGTGCTATTCTTTTCTCTCATCAGCCCATCTGAAATTTCTAAGTTCAAACTCTCATCTCCAAGGATTTTCTCTCTCCATCCCACGGCCCTCACCGTCGTCGGTGCCACCAGCCATCGTGCCAAGCCACCGTTGTTGCGCGGGCTATGTCTCACACCAACCTAGCATCATCGGAAAGTGCCGCCCACCTGTAGGCATCTTGGAGTTTTTGATTTTCTTTTGAATTGGGATTAGTTTTCTCTCTCTCTCTCTCTAATGCATGTTCTAATAGTTGTAAATATTTATCATTTGTGACTAATTGATTATAATTTTTTTAATGTTTTAGGCTTTTAATTGTATGGTGTGACCTTAATAACCCTTTTTATATGGTCATCAATAGCATATATTAAAACTGCAAACTCTAAAATTTCGGTATATGGGTTTACAATGAATGGTGGGCACAATATTTTTTTTTCCTCTACCAATGGTATGATTTGATTATGTACAAGTACAAGTCATGGGCAGAATGGGTTTTTTTTTTGGTTAGTGAGGGTTGTTGCCATTTGATTTTGATTCAATTTAAGATTGAATGGATTTTGTGGTTGTGACTTTTATATTATGTTTGGATGTAATTGAGCTTGAAATTATTGTGCAGGGGGTTGTTGGGCTCGTTTTTGGCAATGAGAATTTTGGTTCAAATGAAGATAGGTAAAGTTCTCTTTTATGTTCATGATATTTATAAATTTGAAGAAATTTGGAGTTAGGAGAGAGATCATTACTGTAATGTGTCTGAACTCGAAAGAAGTTAGGCATTTGAAAGTAATTTATCATCTCATTGCAATAGGTGGTTTATGTAAAAATACATCGGTTCTGTTAGGAATTTTTGAGGAATATGCATTTAGCTGGTTTATGCAGCTAGTAGCCTGTTTTGTATTGTATTGTTTTCTCAAAGCAATTTAGTTGCCACCTTTTGCCTCTCCTGCAACTACATTTCTTATGTCCTGAATATTCTAAAGCGTTCTATGCTTCATTTCTTAGTGCCATGTCTCACACCAGCCCAACATTGCCGAACCCACTGCCCAGTTAGTTTTCTCTCTCTGTCTCTTATTTCTTATTGATAAGCTCTGTTTGTTTGCTTGGAAAAAGAAGGAAAATAAATTATTATACAGTTATTTTTTATTGATTTCTTCATGCTAATTTTGATCTCTTTTCTGTGTTTTTTTGTTGGTTTTGAGCTTGGGGATTGATTGAAATTTGTAAGAAATTGTCTAATTGAAAGGGAAGAGCTAGGAGAAATGAAGTGGCGTACAAATGAAAAGAAAGTGGCTAATTGAATCTTGGTGAGAAGCTGTATTTGCGAGTTAATTCGGAACATAGTAAAATACATTTTAAATCATTTTTTATTCTTTATCAGGAAAACTAATTTAACTAAAGGATATGATTATTTTAGAGAATTTATTAAAGTGGACAATAGGCCTATGAATCTCCATGATATATGTTGTTTTTTTTTATTTGTTGGTTTTGCATCTTGGCGTGCTTGAATTATACATTTACATTGTATCATATCCCCTAGCTAACTAGTGCTCGAATTTGTAATATGTGTAGAACTTTTAATTTGATGGTATGGATTATTAAGGAATTTTATTGTTTTTTTCTTTTTCTGATGTACATAATGCATATGATTTTTATTTTTATAGAAAATGAGTTGAAGACTTGAAGCAGCCTAGCAGCCCAACTATAAAAAGGTTTGAAGAGAAGGGTATAAGTGTTATTCATGAAGTCAAGTGCAAGCTTTGTTATGCAAAGTTTCATGTACCAAATTTTGCTTGTTATCAAGAAAAGGTTTTGAAAGGTTTTGAAGTATTCCATGCCTCGTTGAAGACAATGTATCTTGAACTGAGCAACTTTAAAATTCAATTTTAGTAAAGATTCACATTTGATATATTCTAGCTTGTAAGACAACTTGGAGTCTTGGACTATTATTTGCACATTTTGTATCAAGTTTTTGGATAGTTTTTGTAGTTGGCTTTTGAAGATACTCAAATATGTTGGTTTTCATATGTACATATTTTTAGCAGTACTTACTTGTGTATAACAGTGCTGATGCACTTTTACATTAACAGTCAAAGCTATTAAATCACCCTTTTACATTAATATTCAAAGCTCTTAAATCATTGCAACTGGTGCGGACTTGTGTATAACATATTTTCCTATTTTTGTGTTGTTTTAAAGAAACTATAAACCAAAGGAATATGTATCGTTCACATCACTGTGAATTCATAAGGCATCATCAACAATAAAGTAAATTGCTTCAAGTTGAATAATTGATAGTCCGTTACAATCAAAATTTGATCCAAAAAAGAACAAATTTTATTAAAATGTACATTTTGATTACAAAGGCCATAATAACAAGAGTTCTATTGAAATAAACACTTTGATAACAATGTCAGCCACTTCCACACTCGGCGTGTCTCTTGCTTCTTGACCATACATTCCCTCCACAGTCT
>JARYZH020000693.1:0-84189 GCA_030021035.2 Notholithocarpus densiflorus
CTATTCTCTGCATCTTCATAATCAGCCAATCTGCCTAGCTTTAAATCAATCAGTGATGAATCTTGACTACAAGCATCCATGACAGAACTTGAAAGCTTTGCTTCAGAATCCACTTTCCCAAAACATGAATTTGAAGTAATCATACAAGTGAGAGAAACTACTCTTTTACTAGAACCACTACCAACCTCACCACTCAACATTTCCACTTCTTGGTTACCATGAAAAGGTTTTCTCACAAAGTCAGAGAATCCCAATTCCATGAATTCTGTGCTCTCACCCACTTCTCTATCAGAACCAAGTTCATTACTTTCAAAGTTATAACTATGTTTATTGTCCCATTCCATTAATGTTTTTCTACTTCTAGCAAAACCATGAATCTGAAAATCATTTTCATCAGAAAACAAAATGCCTTTCCCTTCAGAATTGTGACTCCAAGACTCCATCACATAACAGAATCAAAAGTCTCAGAATTTAATGCTATACAAAATATATAAATGCCTGCAAAAAAACATTCAGGAAAAGAAAACACTACATCACCCTTCTACACTTCAACCCAGAAGCCAAATTCCATTCTTTTATGTAAAAATCATAAGAGCTGGGAAAATAAACACACAAACAAAAATAATTATTATATGGTGAATACAACATAAACATTAAGACATTAGAGAGACATATACAAACACATCCACATATCATTCAAAAGAAGCATTGCAGAACATAAATAAAAGTTAACAAGCATAAAACTTTAAAAGTATCCCAGAACTAAAACTAAAATACAAGGAACAACATTGATCATGCACAATCTCAATTCATAGAAAAAACACAAATCCCACTTCTGGGCAGTCCAAAACCAGAGGAAATGAAAGAAAAGAGCAAACAAACTTTTGGGTCACTGAGAAAATTGTAGAAAGAATTATCAAGTTCAAATTTTTATTTAAACTTTTCCTATAGTTTCTCAGGAACCAAGCAAAAAAAACAGAGAGAGAGAGAGAGAGAGAGAGTGGGAAAATGGGTTATTTAGAGTAAAACCCTTTTGCATACCAGAGAGTGAACAGTGAGTGAAAGAGAGAGAAAGAGTGGTTTTATTTTTCAGGCTTGTGGGTGGTGAGGTCGAAGCAAATACACCGTGAGTCAACATGATTTCCACTACACTGTCTCAAAGCATGTCGAGGTCTTTTGTAGCTTTTGAGGTAGAGTGAAATTCCTGTTCTGGAAAACTCTTTTGCCTATATTTACAGGGACAAATGGGAAAACACTGTTCTTTCTTCCCTTCTTCAACACTAAAATTTGTTATCTAAAGGTTACTTAAAAAACCAAAGCTTCTTTGTTTGTTTTCTACTTTTCTTTTTTTTGCTAAACTTGTTTTTTTTTTTTTTTTTTTGGGGAAACTAAACTTGTTTTCTACTTTTCTTGATGTGCCTGCATGATGTTACTTTTTTTTATTTTTTATAATACAATAAACCTACCTCCACAATTCTTTTTTTTTTTTTTTCCAACAATAATTAAGGTGGTAAGTTTTAATAATAAAAAATAAAATTAGACTCTTATGAAAACCATTAGCAACTTGTCACTTAAATTATATCAATTTTTTTCTTTTGTGTGTAATGATTTGATAGTCACAGTAATAGAAAAATAGTAAATTTAAACCATTGTTTGACTAGTAAAGAAGAACATGCTGATTTACAAGATTCTTAATAATACAACTTCTTTTCAATAATAAGATATTTATTGTATCCAACACACATAACAACAAACCTAAATCTTAAGGCCCGTTTGGTAGTGCATTTCAAACTATCATTTTCAGTTTTTAAACAACATTACACACATTTTCACACACATTTTTACCCACACGTATTTCAAAAAATTACAAACAACACTATTCAAACTCCTCTACTAAACGGGCCCTTAAAATTTCTTAAATTTTGTGGTTGGTTATGAATTTTCAACAAATTAGTTAGAAGCAGTTACATGCATTCGAAAAATACAATTTGCGTAAATTTTATTGGGGCATAAGCCATACAATTAGGAAGCATGCTTTGTTATTTTAACTCGACATTTGGCCTTTCTGCTATAGTTTTCAGCAAAAAGTTAATTAGATAAAATGTTCTTTCAGTGCTTTTTGCTTGGCCTTTTCTCCTAATAGGAAGGATGCTTTGTTATTTTCATGTGACTGTCATTTTCTTTTGTAAAATATTGTAGCGCATCTTAATGGTTCACAATCCTTGAAGATTTCCATGGACTTAGCTAAGCAGATAACAATTGGAATGATTGGACATATTTTGTTAGAGCAACCGCATTAAATCGTGCATAATCTTGCCAGTGGTGGCTCCAGTCTTTCTCAGGGTATTCTTTAAGAAGCATAAATTATACCATCTAATAAAAAGAGAAATTCATATATTGACAATAACAGCAATAAAAAAAAACACGCAAATATATAGAGTTTATAATTGCCTTCTACAAGTTTTCATATTTTGAAATCATTGTATAATAGTCTCATTATCATTTATCTTTATTGGCATAAAAAAAAAAACTGAGGATGTTCCCAAATTTTTTTTGAAGGGTAGACAAATAAAAATTTTTAAATTATTATATATAAATTTTTTTTTTAAATTATTATATATAACCACCCTGACCTTAAGGTGGCGCCGCCCTTGAATCTTGCAAAATACAAAAGTAGTCTATTTTACACATTTTGAGCAAAAAAAACTCACACCAGTGGATGTAAAATTGTGCATAAATGCACAAGTGCTACAGTAATCGTGCATATATGCACGATTACTGTATCTCGTGCATATATGCACGATTACTGTATCTCGTGCATTTAATATTTTAATATATTTTGGTAGTGTTGGGTATATGAGAGAGAGGGGTAGTGAGTGAGGAAATAATAAAAAATTGTAAAAGAATAAATATTTTATTGAATAGATGTGTAGAATAGACAGATTGATGTGAGTCTTTTGTAAAAATAGGTGTGTAAAAAAAAAAAAGGTAGTTTTTAGTTTTTTTTTTTTATTATTATTATTTTTTTATGCAAAATAGAAGGAAAGTTTGCATGGGCTGATGCGGTTGCTTTAGTGTGCAATCAATTTTCTTCAGGGGTAAATTTATAGTTTATCTCTATTAAAAATTATATTTTGTTTGTCTAGATAAACAACTCTATAAAACTTAACTTCCAACTTTATTTATTGCGGTCCATTGGGTGGTGGGATTCAAGCCTGTAGATAAGGGGCATAGTATATAGAAATGCAATTTTGTCAATGAGTGATTACTTGCGTCATTTAACAACTAAGCTAGAATATAATTAATTTTATATCTGGGGTAAGATAATTATGATAGAAGATGTCCCTAGGTTCCGCGTGGTAAAGCTTTCATCATACTTTTTACCTGTTTCCTCAATCACTTAAGATGAAAAGATGTTTCATGGTCTAACATAATAATGATTAGTAGTTGTCAAGTATAATTAGTTAAGTCTTTCTCAAAAAAAAAATATATATATATATATATAATTAGTTAAGTAATTTAAGAAGAACATACAGAACCACACTCTTTGTGCCATAATTTTGATGTGACATACTGTGATAGAAAAAAATAATAAATTTATGTGAAAATAACAAACAATTAATCACAACTACATATAGTAATTATGAAAAAAAAATGCACTAAAAGAGTAATTATTAAATACTTCAAAATATGATAATATGATATTTATTCCTTTCACATTTATGATAAACTCCCTTATTAAATTCAAACTATGTCTACCATAAATATAAGAAAGGGGATGCACCGACCTTAGTTGATTTGAATGAAGTCGTTAGATGTCATCACATATATTTATTAAGCCTAATATTAATAAGGGGGAAGAGTTAGGAGAGAGGAAAGGTTTACAATCCTTGTCCATTTCTCTTGTCGTCCTCTGTCAAAATATAGGGCTATTTAAGTCAATTGCCAATTGTCTAATGCCCAATAAATTTGGTCCTATAGGATCTCAATTAGCAATGATATTGTAAAAATATTATTCTTTATCTCAAATGTTTTCTTAAATATAATATTAATTTTATTATAAATAATTTTGATTTATTTTGAGAAATAAATTTATTTTGAGAAGTGTTAAAAGTAGAAGGAAATATCTTAATTTTAATGCAACAAAATTATTTTATTTATCAAACTTCCAAGTCCAACGATCTTTGGTTCAAAGACTTTACGTTTACCTTAATTAATGAACCTTTAAAATTTAGTTTAGTTGATTAGGTAACTTAAAAAAAAAATTAGACATCTAGGTGACCAATCACACCTAATACAAAACCGATGGTTGGTGGCAACTCCTAAAATGAAAATAAGAAAAAGGGACTCACATACACATACCCCACCCTAGATACACAATCACACATAAGTTACGTCACCAAGGACCCAATGTGCGACAAACAACGATACTCCTCTCGAAGCAAAATGAAAAAGGCCCGGGGGGGTGGGGGGGGTCAAAACTGGGCGTCTACACCTGGTATTTACATTATTGATTTAAATAAGTTTTTATTATTATTCTTGTTAACAATCACCAAGAAAAAATACTTTTCTTCTCCACCCAATTTTTTGTCTAATTATTTTGTTTTTGAATTTACCCTTGTTCTTGTGGTTTGACCTCAGTACTCCAAAAATTATATTGTTACGATCTCTTGCATTTGGGAGTGAGCAAGCAATTTCCACTTTATTGCAAAGTGATTAGGAATTGCCACATTCTTCAGGAAGTGGCTAGAAATTGCCACTTTGTTGCAAAGTCCTTGAAATTCTAAAGAGGCTATTGGTTGCCACTTGTTACAAAGTGGCTGGAAATTGCCACTTTCGGCTAGTAATTGCCACTTAGTTCAAAAACTAGTTGCCAGAAAAATTAAACACATGGCATGCCATCCCAACAATTCTATAACTAGTCAACAAAACTTTGTAGCCAAACAACATAAACATTCATCATCCCTATTCTCTCTCCGTTGCCCAAACCCAAATCCCTTTCACCTCCTGTCTCAGCCAACTTCTAAATTATTTTTGTAAGGTTATCTCCCCTAGAGTTCTTTATCCACAAATCTCTAAGGTTAGTGATTTGATTGATGTTGAAGATAAGGGATGGAATTTTAGTTTACTTAAACGTATTTTCCTTCTCTTTGAGGCAAAAATTATAGGAGGTATTCCACTGAGTACCTGGCTTCTTGAGGATAAACAAATCTGGGCAGAGACTTCAAATGGTTTATTTTCGGTTAGGAGTGCCTACAAAGTTGCTATGGATTTGAGTAAGCCTATCGAATTTGCTTCAAGCTCAGATGGTGATAGCATGAGGCAGTTTTGGAAAAAGCTCTGGAAGATCCAAGTTCTTCACAAGATTCGACACTTTATTTGGAGGGCAGCCCATGATATTCTCTCAACAAAGGCGAATCTAGTACATAGGCATGTTAAATTGGAGGGTGGTTGTGAGGAATGTGGTGATAATTTGGAATCCTTGCTGCATCTTTGTTAGGAATGTCCTAAGGCACATGAAATGTTATTTCAAAATTTCAATGACTTTGCCTTTGTGCAGTTTAGGTGTTTTATGGATTTCCTATGGTTTATCTTGATGAAGGCAGATTGGTTGTGTGAAGATCAGGCTGTTGCAATCACAATTTTATGGGCACTTTGGACAAATAGAAATGAAGTTCAGCATGGTGGATTAAGGAAGAATGGGAAGCAATTGATTCTATGGTGTACTCACTACCTGGAGGAGTATTGAGCAGCTGTGGAAGTCCCTGTTAGAGATATATTAGCCCATTAGCATAGGCGCAAGCCTAATTCTACTTTGTGTGCAAGCCAAGTCTCCTACTTGTACTAGAAGTCTATTAGTCTAGGGTTTAGTCTACTATATATACACATGTTATGATTCATTGTAACACAGAATTTGTACTACACTCTAATATATTATTGATGTAGCCCTTTAGGGTTTCCTCCGTGGATGTAAGCCGTTAGGTTAAACCACGTAACTCTCGTGTGTTACTGTGTTCTATACTTTATGCTTTCGCTTCCGCATCCATACTAGCATATTCAACATGGTGTATCAATGCTAATATTGACATGGTATTAGAGCCACCTTCTTGTGGCCATGGTTTTCTGTCCTTGCGGTATATTTAAGAGCAATCTTTGTCTTCCTCAGTGTTTTTTTCGCTACGTTCATCTTCTTTGGCTTCCTACGGCTACCGTCAAAACTCTCTGGTATAGTCATGCCACTGTTAGAAGCCGCATCAACACTGCAAGACCATTGCATTCCTCAAACTACCGTTACAGAGCCAAACTTCATTCAAGGGATCTTCTCAACCTTATCAAATCTCAAGATTTCATCAAGCTTCCATCTTGAGTTTGAGAAGGGGTGTTAGAGATATATTAGCCCATTAGCATAGGCCCAAACCTAATTCTACTTTGTGTGCAAGCCAAGTCTCCTACTTGTACTAGAAGTCTATTAGTCTAGGGTTTATTATACTATATATACACATGTTATGATTCATTGTAACACAAGATTTGTACTACACTCTAATATATTATTGATGTAGCCCTTTAGGGTTTCCTCCGTGGATGTAGGCCGTTAGGCTGAACCACGTAACTCTTATGTGTTACTGTGTTCTATACTTTATACTTTTGCTTCCGCATCCATACTAGCATATTTAACATGGTGTATCAATGCTAATATTTGACAGTCCCAATGAAGCTTTCTCAATTTCATGTCTCAAAATGGGAGCCTCCGGCTTTTCCTTTTTATAAGGTTAATGTAGATGGAGCTGTTTTTAAGGAACAAAAAGAAGCTGGAGTGGGGGTTGTAATTCAAGACCATGTTGGAAATTTTATTGCAGGTCTTAGCAAGAAATTTTGGTGTCCTCTAGGAGCTATTGAAGTTTAGGCAAAGGCCTTTGAATCTGGTTTGGAATTTGCTAAGGATATGGGTATTCAGGACTTTGTTCTAGAAGGAGATTCACTTAATATTGTTCATGCTCTTAGTGGAAATTCTCATGCTGCTTCAACAATTGCTGCTCTGATTTATGGGATGCATGTTACTTCTTTTGAGTTTTGGAATGTTTTATTTTCTCATGTTCATAGGAACGACAATATACCTGCTCACCAGTTAGCTAAATATGCTTTAACCTTTAAGTATCTTTGATTTTTCTGTTTGGATTGAAGAGAGTCTTTGTTTTCTTGTACAGGCTCTTTTCCATGATGTATTTATTGCTTTTAATTATTAATAAAGTTTGTGTGTTTTCTATAAAAAAAAAAAAAAATTATGGTAGAATCACCACCCAAGAATGACATAGTCACATTCGACAGGAGTTTTGAGCTTGATTTCAAAGCAATCTTTATGTATATAATAACTAATAGCCGAAACATTTGACTTTTTGTTGACCACTCCTTATTGCGCCACATGGCTACATAAATTTATACCATGTATACATTTAAAAAAGCTGAACAATTGTGACTTTTCCTTTGGTGGAATAAGAGAAACGTTTCAATATTATTTTTACTTTTTTCAATACCGTTGTGTCCTGTCTAAATTAGAGACACAATGTTTTGTCTCTGGGCAGTAGTTACAAAATATATAAACAAACATTTCTTTTTGGGTTCTTGGTAGTTACAAATTTTGCACCTTTCATATTCATTCGCACCAAAAAAAAAAAAAAAAAAAAAAACACTTCTTATCTCTTTTTTTCTATACGCTTCTCTCTCTTTCTCTTTTTCCACACAAGTTTTGCCCTATTTACAGAAATACTCAAAAGCAAGACTTCTTTTCTATTTTATTTTTTTAAAACAAATGGGTTAACAAAGTAGTGAGAATTATCAGAAAAAAGAAAATAGAAGAGAGTGAGATAGAGTCTGCAAGGGTAGAGATAGAAATTTATGGGCCACCAATACATGAGCCACCTCCACTAGCCGTACTTCCTCCCGCTACCACCAGACCGCCGGAACCGCTACTAATATTTTTTAAGAATTAGACGGTAAATATGATTTTGGTTAGATTGGGGTTTAGACTAAGGAATTCGGGTAGAATTGGTTCTTTGGTTTTTGTGGTATTTTGATTATATTGAGTTTTGCCTAAGGAATTTGGATTAGAATAGGTTTTGTTTTGCCTATTTGGGTTGCATTCGTTTTGGGTATCTGCCTACATGCATGGAATTTCATTTATGTTTTTTTTTTCATAATTTATACTACTATTTAAGGGGCTTCCCCTGTTTGGACCAGATTTTTTTTTTTTTATTCCAAAATATCTCTACACCCCTAGGTTTAAGTAGAGACAAAATTAAAGGATAATCATGTAAAAATACATGTCTAACTTGTACTATAATATTGCCTACAAAATAGGAACACTTTTCCAGTAACCCATTTCTGAAACTATTTTTTTGGATAAGTAGATATATCTTTAACTTCCACTAAAATGTTACTTACAAAACAAGACCACTCTCCTGATGGTTTTCAAATTGCTCTTTTTTTTTCTTTTCTTTTTTTTTTTCTTTTTTTTTGTAAAGGTTAATAATTTGCATCCATTATAATTTGAAATTACTACATTTTTCAATCACAAAAATACCTAGGGGTGTGATGAGTGTCCTACGTTTTGAATAAAATAATTTACTCATCACACCCCTAGGTTTTTTTGTAATTGAAAAATATAGTAATCCCAAATTATAATAGATTCAAATTATTAACTTTTACAAAAAAAAAATAGAAAAGCCTCATGTGCGTGCTCAGATGCTAGTTTTTTTATAATTGATATATATTTCATTACCTCTTTGTTATATTTTTGTTTCCTATGTTCTCTTTGTTTGTTTTTGTAAAGTTATTTGAGTGTTTTTTTTATAATAAAAAATTTAAATTTTTTTTTCCTGCAGTTGTTGATGAAGGCTACAACGTTCACTTATCACAATGATTGAGGCATGAAATGCATTAGAATGAGTACCAAAATTAAAGGTATGTTTTTACGAATTTTCCCCTTTATTTTTCCGGTTCTTAATTTATACTTTTGTTAACAAGCGGTTGATTTTGTATTTACATTTAAAAACACCAAAACATTGTCACTTTTCGTTTGGTGGATTAAGGAAACGTTTCAATAATATTTTTCACATTTTAGTGATGTTCAGTCTCTTAAGTGGTAGTTATCTGTGAACTTCTTTAAAAGATAACACCCGCTTTAAAAACCAATTGATGAAACTTTTAGAGGGTGTTTGGTAGAAGAGTTTGAGAAATGTTGTTTGAGTGTTTTTGATATACAAGTGAAAAAGTGTATAAGTGTGTTTGAAATGCTCAAAAGATTGCTCTAAATAGGCTACCAAACGGCCCTAAACTATGGAGGCAACGTTCTGGCTCCTAGCTAGTTACTAATTTTGTACCTTTCATAATCATTCCCACAAAAAGCCAAAAGAGAGAAAAATTTTCCCCTTTTTTTATTTCCTGCACAACTTTGAAACTGAAGACAGTTCGGCCGGTCTGCAGTCTTCACTTCCAATAGGCACCTCTTCTTTCTCCCACCATTTTTCCCCTAATTTAAATGGTTAATTTGACATGCTTACTATTTTTTTTAATCTCTGTTTCCTGTTATTAATTGTTGTGTTTGGTTTTGGAGACACAACTTTAAAGCATAAAAATCTAGAACCATCTGAAAACCAAAACTACAAATTGTTTTTTATTTTCATTTTACTTTTTGCTTCCAATATGTGTTCTATGTTTTTTTTTTTTATTTCATATATTTCTTTCTTTTTTGGTTTTCAATTTTCAGGAAACAGAGGTCTCTTCTCACGAAACCTTGCAGCAAGTTGTTCTCCTAGGTCCAGCACAGATTCTGATGTGTACCTCTCATTTCTTTCTAGACTTTGTTTGCTCAAGTAATCCAAGTTATTGCTCTCCTAACTCACTATTATTCTCAACTTTATTCCCATCATCTATTAGAGTTTCAATTTTCATTTGGTTGGGAATTTGTTCTTCTCAGATTGAAGTTGCTGATTTATGCCCAATATGTTTAGAATGAGAATTTAATCTAAAGTTAATTCATATGCACTTGAATATTGTCCAAGCAACTTTGGTCAAATATGGGCTCAAATTGCAAATTTGGAAGTACTAATACATACGTGTTTAGGAAGTTTTTTTGTTACATTTGAATTTTACAATGATTCATTAAGTGTTGTTTCTTTTACATGTACACAAGCTGTTTGATAAAATTCTTAAGTGATGTTTTGTTGGCCTTTTTTATTCTCTTCCCCAGTGATGCTATTAGCCCAAAGCACCGACTCCTTCAAGAAGGTCACTCTTTTCCTCCCTTTCCGACAAAATTGCATCATATAGTTGTGAATCTTTTTAACTTTTATTTAGTTTTACTAATTCTTTTATTTTCAAATTGCTTTTAGTTCAAGTATTGTTGACTTCAAGAGTCAATTTGGAATATAAGACTCTAATCTGCACCTAAGAATCAGTTAAATTGTTTGTTCGTTTTTCAGATTTCAATTTGCTTCCAACAAGGTTCCATTTCTTTATTTCAGCATGTTTTCTTTCCTTTTTTTTTTTCCCCTTTTTTATGTTGTGTTTGGCTGCAGAGAAAATCTCAAAAATTCTCAGAAGTATAATTTGGGATTTTTTGATTTGTAGGTGGTTGACAACTTTCATTGTGATTTGATGGTTGGGTTGTGTACATGAAAGCTTCTTAGATAGCAACTTGGCTATTGTTGGCAGTAGTGTACAGTTAATGAGGAAGGTTGTGACTTGTGAGGTGATTGGAGCAGCAGTATTCCATATTACCCCTCTGTCACTCTCAACTTCTCGCTCAAGGTAATAAAAAGTTTCCACCTTTTCTTGAGTGTGAAAGGATTGTGGGCTGTTTTTTTATTTTTTGGTTTTTAAGGGTTTTCTTAATTCTTTCATGTTAAAGTTTATTGCATTGATTTTAGCAATGCTAATGAATTTTTTGGGGGGGAGGGTTTGTGTATAATATGATTGATAAAATTCCTCAATGAAGGAGTGGTACTGGTATACTATATAGATGAAAAAAGAGTTGTAGCTATAGTTTCCTTTATTTTAATTTTTGTTTGTTAGCCCACCAAGGAGGTTAAATTTAATCTTAAACTATTGATATTGAACCATACTTTTATATTGTTATTTTGTTGTGAAAGTTTAATACGTAGAACAAGCTTCTTCTTCTTCTTCTTTTTTGTGTGTGTATTTTATCCCATTTATAAAATCTACTAAAAGTTGAAACTACCTATGTTTGGTATGGTTTTTGGAGCCTAGATAAGCTTGCTGTGAGGTATTAACTTTTAAAAAAAAAAAAAAAAAAACATAAAACAGTGAGAAATGCTTCTGTCATTGATGATGAAATTTATATAGCGACTGATATCTATTTGAAGGTAAATATTGCAATATCTATGATTTGAATTAATAAATAACCCGTGGCTGCTCATTTTTAGTGTCTTTAGTCCCTGTTATCTCTAGCGATTGCTTCAGCCTTGAGATGTTTGTCGAAGCTTTGCAGGAGTTTCTTTCTGTTGTCTTACTTTGAGTCCCCCGCCCTCGGTTCGTCTTCTTCTCCCTTCAATTGTAACCTTCTCTGAATATCAATTTTTTTATTTATTTTAATTATGTATTGGTAAGCTATCTCAGTAAGTGAAAAAGATATTACAGTACATAGTCTTTTGTCATATAAGTTACAGAAACTACGATTGCAGACTACAAGATGAGAAAGCATGCTTTGTTTGGCTGATACTAGAAAATAATGTAGCAAAAGGCCGTAATGTTTCTATGATTGAACACAATATGATATTTCAGTTTTGGTCTTCTTCTTCTTCTTTTTTTTTTTTTTTTTTTAATTGTAAGAGCCTATTGCATTATCAATAGAGAATTTGTTGTGTCAAGGATAGTTAAAAAAGAAATTCGGACCCATCAGATTGAGAAGTCTTTTTTACTCATAAGCCTAACTTTTAGTTACTTCTTCAAGTATTTTTTTGTAATGCTTGGTTTTTATTTATGAAGTAAGTTTTGGATGTTCTAAAAGATGTTTTTAAAATAAAATAGTCTTGAAGATGTTAGCACTATTTGAAGAGTGAATTGCACTAGAAATAGGATCAACAGAGGTATCCAATTTGTGCTGAAAATCTACAACTGGGTATTGTTGAGAGTAATTCATCTAATGAGGAGAAAGAATAATCTATTTAGGTAGTATTTCTGCACTAACAAATGCACTTAAGAAATGAGAACCGTGAGAACAAAAAGAAAACTTGATACTTTACAACTACTAAGTTTGGTTTAGGATATCAAATTTTAAGGCCTACTGTTATTGGCATCATAAAGCACGAAACAGCTTACTATGTTCTATTTTCCTTGAATACTTGGTATTATTTAGTTAGGAGAGATGATTGTTAAATAGTATTAATGTTATAGGTTATAGCATCTTATAACATTGATCTTGAATGCCATTTGATATTCTATTATGAATTAAACTATCAAAAAGGATTAGGATAAGTGTATTAGTCAATAATAAAAAAACAACAACGAAAACAAAGATATATCATCTATCTTAACATTTATTTAGAGATTGTTTTTGTGTAATGTGTAATGAGCATCGACTTTATTGTGCATTTGTTGAGTTTGCAACATCTTTACCTGTTTGATAAAATGTGTTTGGAACTGCAATTTATTATTGTCATTTTTTTTTCTCCCAAATGTAAGGCTAATTGGAGTGCTATTTATTGGGTCTAAATTTGTTGAATTATTTGATTGGCTACAATTGATGTCATATGAGCTTGCTCTACTATTTTGTAGATAAGCTTATTTTCCTATTTGATTTCAAGAGGAGGTTGTGTTGACAAGTTGTAATTTTTATATTTAACCATCCCGTGCATCGTACTGGTTAGCGACTAGTATATAATAAATTCGAAACAACCAAGACATTTGATGGATACGCAGAACATCAAAATTTCAAAATTCAAATAAAATTTAACAAGCTAGCAAATGTTCCTGATTATGTGTTAATTTTAGTTTTTGCTATTATATATATACTTTGCACAACCAAATTGTTAAATATTTTAGATAACAATAAAAAATTAAATATTAGGCCGGATATATATCACCATATGATATCTATCAAACCTTTTGTCTAAAAATTTTCTGATTAGGTGATAATTTAAGTCTGCTTCAAGTATAGTAGTTATATGGCACCAATTGACTAAATTTTTAATTTTTTTTTAAAATTTAATGAATTTTTTTGCAATTTAGTGCAGCTACTTTGTGCAACCATGGCTTATTAGTGCAATTTTTTTTATATAGTATACGATTGAGCTTATTTTTTAAGTTATTAATCCCCTCTATAAATAGAGGGAAACTCTCATTATTTCAACACCCTTAATTCCCTTTAACATTGGAGAGACACTTGAAGCTCTACCCAAAGTTCTGATCTTCCCTAGATTAAAATTTTCTGTAGACATTCCTCTTCAAGTTTTTCTCCATTGTTATTGCGTCATTCTTTGAGATTAGAAAGATCCTTTCTCTCTCATTTCTAAGAAGATCCCTTTTTCTTTCTGTCAATTAATTCATGCATGTATAGTAGGCTTTAAATTTATTTGGCGTGTTCTAGTTTTGTAATATATTTTTCTTCATAGCTACTACGATTTCTTTCACATGTTCATATTGCTATGATCAGATTGCTCATATGATGATTCACATGTTCATATTTCCATAATCAAATTGTTGACATGATAATTATATGAATAAATTTAACATTGATCATGCATTAATGTAAATTCAACTGTAGATCTAAGATTAGTTCTTTGTTTAGATTTAATAGATCGACATTTTGAATGTTTAATTTTTCATATCAAAAAATCATATTTGAAACCCCTTTTCAAAATCCATTTATTTTTCTAAATCAAAAATCAAATATGAAATCCCTTTTTAAAATCCATTTATTTTCATATGTAAAAAACCAGATCTAAAATCACTTTTCAAAATCCATTTGTTTTTCTATGTCGAAAATCAAATAAAAAAATCCCTTTTCGAAATCCAATCATTTTTCTATATCTAAAATCAGATTTGAAATATCTTTTCAAAAAGCATTCTATTTTTCAATACTGTAATTTCAATTTGCACAAATCATAAAAGGTTGTTAAATCAAAACATTAATTCCCCTTATAGCTTTTGCCATGACATTTTTGCATATAAGAAATGAAAAAGGATAGTAATAACATTCAATAAACAATCCCTACCACATTAATTCAAGGCTATATAGAGAGTGTAAAATGTGAAATTTCCTTTTATTTTATAAGGAGAAAGAAAATTTTCCTTCTTCATTTTGCAGAAAGAAAATTCGCCGATGAGTTCACACCGAAGACCCCATTTTTATTTGGCCAGGGATGCTGATTGTTTTTAGCATTAATTCCATGGGGGGAAAAATATCTTATTGGAAACTATCATTATTGAAGAGACAAGGGTCACCCTCTTTTACACTCCATACACAGTCGTGTTTGCATTGTTTCTTTATCCGTGGGATACTTGTAAATATCAAAATAGTGGGATGCTCTTTGCCAATCCATACTGCAATAATATTTTGCCGTGCCCCAAAAATTAAAGTAAAAATCAAATTCAAATGTACCACCTTTATAGAGTGCATGGACTCCAAAATCATGAGTTCTTTCATTAGATTAGCATCCTTGCTACTTTTCTTGCTGGTAACTTGCTGGTAACTATGCGCGAAGCTGAGGGACTTCATCCATCTAATATACATACAAAAATCTCTAATGATTTGGAAAATGGTTGGGTCTTGAACCTCCATTGTAAATTTAAAGATGATGATCTTGGAATCCATGCACTCTCTAAAGGTGGCACGTTTGAATTTGATTTCTACCTTAATATTTAGGCACTACAAAGTATTATTGCAGTATAATTGGCAAGGAGCATTACACTATTTTATTTTGACATTTACAAGTATTCCAAAAATTTAAAAAAAAAAAAAAAACAATGCAAACACGAATGCTTATAGTGTAAAAGAGGGTGGATCTTGTCTATTCAATCATTATAGGGGCCAATTTGATATTTGTTCCTCATGAAATTGATGTTAAAAACAATCATCATCTCTAGCCAAATAAAAGAGGATTTTTGGTGTGGACTCATCAGAGAATTTTCTTTTTGCAAAATAAAAAAGGACAATTTTCTTTCTCCTCATAGAATAAAGGAAAATTTCATAGCCTTGAATTAATGTGTTGAGTTTGTTTGTTGAATGTTATTACTATCGTTTTTCATTTCTTATGAGCAAAAATATCATGAAAAAAGTTACGAGGGGAATTGATGTTTTGATTTAACAACCTTTTATCATAATAGGGTGAGAGTTATCAGTATGGATCATTAATGATTTGTGCAAACTGCAATTACAGTATTGAAAATCTCATTGCAGCGATTACCCAAAAAAATAAATATATATATCATTGCATGAATATAGACAGGTTGGAATTCAAAATAATCAAATCAAATCATTTATCATATCTAATACTATATATAAAAGCAAAAGCTGAGATAGGTTATTTTTTTATTATTATTATTATTATTTTTGGATTTGAGATAGAAACCTTACACTAGTCTAATTTAAGTGTATAAATTTCTGCCACATCAAAGATAAACCCGCTGATTTGGCCCACTTTACTATAATTTGGAAGGAATAAAATATCAGTCTAAACTCTAAAGACCCACCCCACTTCAATCCCAATCAACCCAATAAAATGAAAAAACAAGAACTTTGATTGATGTATGTCCATAGTTTGCAATCAAGAAAAAAGAGGACATCTCTTCCTCTAAAAAAACTTTGTTCCAATTGTCGTCCTCGAATTTCAACCATTGAGGGTCTTTCACTTGGTGATGCGCATTTGGTGAAAAATGCAAAAAGTGTGTGCATGTATGTACAACACGATGGTGGGGTGTGGGTGTGAGTGAATTTCTTTACTTATATTCATTTTTAGGAGTCTTCACCAACCATTGGAATTCTAAGGTGTGATTGATCACCTAAATCTAATTAATTTTATTTCTTAAATTAACTAAGAAAACCCTAGGGTTCTTAAGCTATATAGAAAATAAAACAAAATGTCTTGAATAAGAAGACATGGATTTGGAAGCTCAGTTATATGTGGGGAAAGTATTAGGCACCCCGACAATGCTTATCCAAAAAAATAGTACCTCATTTCGAATTTAATATTAAAAATCACCATTTTAACTAATGACTGAAATACTTGGTATTTGGTTTTAAAAAGAAAGAATTTTCATGTGCAATGAAACAAAGGAAAAGTCTACCCAGGATGACATCTTAGAATGACATGTGTAATCTATCATAAGATGACATGTTTATGCATAGGCATGTGAACAATTTATTTTATAAAGCAAGATAACATAGACATGAGTCACATGACTAAGCATGTGATTAAATGACATTTATTAGGAGGGTAAATTGCATTGGGAAATAAGTAAAACTAGCCTTATTCTTCGGGTCTGTTTGGATACTGCTTATTACTGAAAATTGAAAATTGAAAATACTGTAGCAAAATAATTTTTAAATATGTAAATAGTACTGTAAGATCTAATTTTTTTTTAAAAAATTACTGAAATCCATATTTGTAGGTCTCGTAAATCGTGCAAGAGATTAAAAAAAAAACGCAAAAGGGCATTTCTTTTTCTTTTAATTTTTTTTTTCAAATCCTAAATACAGGCTAGCCCAAAATTTTCAAGTCCCACATCACATCCTTCTCTTCTCTCAAAATCAAAACTGCACTGCCATGCCCAAAACCTCAACTCCTATTGCTTTAAACCGAAGCTCTCCCTGCCACTCAAACTCAACTACCTTCTTTTCTCTCACTAACCTCCGTGGTTCAGCCAATAGCCGCCTTGAACCACTAAGAAGTGGCTCACTCCCTCAGCTTCTCTCTCTATCTCTATTTCTCTTTATTATTTTTCTGTTTGGGTGCATCTTGGTTGATGTGTTGGGATTTGGAGTTTAAAACATGAAAGAGTTTATGGGTATGGATGTTTGGCCGTGGGTTTGGGGTTCGAAAAATGGGGTTCTTGGTTTGGATTTGGTTGTTAGTGTTTGAAAAGAAGGGATTTTGATTTGGGTTTGGGGTTAGACATAGCAGTGTATGTGTATATGCTTCTGAACATGTGTTTGCGTGGGTTTCGGGTTTTGCCATGACGATGTGTGTGCTGTATGTTTGTGTGAACATTTACAGAGAGACTCAGATACATAAAACTGCACTAGGTTTCTAAAGCATAGACAAAATTTAACCTACATTTGAGAAGAGAATAGATACTACTCATTTTTGTTTGAATCCTTTGCTACAGGTTTCTGCTTTGGGTTGAAGATGAGTGCCAGTGGGGGTAAAACATAAATTTTGAGGGCTCCCAAGGGGGCTGAATCGGCTGATGATTGTTCTGATTCTCGGCTGTCTATTTGTTGGTATAAATGGAAGAGAGAAGGGATTTTTATGAGAGTTTTTGCTATTGTGTGTCCCCACGTGGCCATTATCTACATCCACCAATCGTAACAACCATCAGAACTTGTTACGAGGGGAGTTGTCACACAAAGTTGTACATAGAATTATTCTTTCTCTAGGGTTTTGTTTGCTGTATTGGAAAAGGCAGAGGACAGCCGTAGGAATGGGGTAGGTGGGATTTTATGACTAGGGATTTAGGTTTGTGCCTCCAAAGAGGCTGTTCCTTGTTGGCCTCTCCTGAACAAGAGAAAAAAGAAAAGGGTATTTAAATGGATTCTGGGTTTTTGAGAATGTGGATAAGAATTAATGACATGGGTCATTGGATAAGAATGATATTAGATAAGAAATAGTTGCTAACGGTGCTATGTACGAAAACTTACTTATTTATTACTTATTTATGAGGTAAATTAAAATAATTTTATAAAATTTTAAATTGGTTAAGAAATTACACTATTGCATGATTTGCTCTTGTATGATTTCAATTTGTGTTACAATTTGATGAAAAAGTTATTGCTTGAACGTGTAATGACTTACAAAAAATTTGTCAAATACTGCAAAAAAAAAAAAAAAAAAAAAAAAAAAACTCAAAAATTTAGATATTAAAACTTCTGAAAGATAAAAAAAAAATAAAGAATCAGATGATTCACTACTTAGAAATTATTGAAACAAATCAAAATATATATGACTAAATAATAGAGAAATATAAGAGAAAGATGAATACATTCAAAAGAATAATTTCAATTATTGCAAGCTTTTTTATCTTGTTAAAAAACAGCTAAAGAGAGTTTGGTAGTTCATGTACGAAAATTACTTTTTCAAAAATACATAAAAAACCATAAAATAAATATTTTTTTTTTTAACAAAGTAGAGGAGCACTCCTTGTTAAATTTGGATTAAAAAAAATTTTGGTTTAAAAAAAATGATAATGATGAGTTTGAGTTTAAGTTGGACTTATTAGAGAGATAGAGTTTCACTCCTTGTCAAGTTTGGACTAAACAAAAATAATTTTATTTAAATATTGTACTGACGTGAAAAATTATGAGAGTTTCAGAGGTTTCAGTTTTATATATCTATATTAGTATTTAAGGGGCTTTCCCTGTTTGGATTCCTCATTGTTTAGATCAAAAATGCCCCTACACCCCTATGTTTAAGTAGAAACAAAATTAAAGGACAATCCGGTAAAAATGCAACTTTAACTCCCATTAAAACATTGCCTAAAAAATAGGACCACTTTCCTGTTAATTTTCAAATTACTTTATCCACTTATAAATTAAATTCTCAAAATAAAAATTATATATACTTGCCTTATCGCACGCGCAAAAAATAAAAATTATATATACTAGCCTTATCACACGCGCTTTGCACATGGGAGGAGACCTTTTTTTAGCCAAAAAAAAAAAAAACTGTGTTTTTAAAATTATATATATAAAATAAATGGGTAAATTACATATTTGGTCCCTATCCTTTACATTAAATTTCAATTTAGTTCCTAACCTTTCAATTGTGTCAAGTTAGTCCTTAACCTTTCAATTGTGTCAAGTTAGTCTCTAACCTTTTAATGTTGTGTCAATCTAGTCCCTACCGTTATCTATTGAATGGAAAAATCTGACGTGTCAAACGGTCTAAATTAAAAAAAAAAAAAAAAAAAAAATTGCCACAACATTTTCCACTTGGACTAACACATCAGTGTATTTCTTTTTTAATAGAACACGTTAGTTTTTTTTTTTTTGAAATAATACGCCAGTTTTTTTTTTTTTTTTTTTTGAAAAAACCCAAATCAAATCTTTTTAGTTTGATTCAGACCCATGTAAAACACTATCTCCCTAGAATCCAAAATCCCTTCTCCTTCATTGCCAAAATCCCTTGTCCTTCGTTGCAACCCCTATAGTGCAACAATTCTCCTGTCAAATCCTCATAAAGGAAAGCTGACTATTATGGCTGATCTTATTTTTGAAGAATACAGTACAACCTCATCCATTATATGTCTAACTTCAAAAAATAATCCGAGACATTTTTTAAGGTTTAGAATTTTTAGTCCCCTTCACTTACCACTTCTACCCCTAAATCAAAGCAAGTGAGCCTAATGTTGAAGATAAAGAGATGATTGCAAAATCATCACTGAAAAAACAGTATTTGATCACATACGTGAAAATCCAAAAACTTGTAATTAAAAGCAGTATGGTGAACAAAATTGGGGCTCTTTATCTCCTTGTACCCAAAAATCTGTACAATTAAAAGGGACCTTAAAGGTGAACGAAAAGGAGGCCAACAACATAAATTTGCATAGATGATAGAACTAAAGCTTCACGTTTTGGTCCATTCCGAAAAAAAAAGAAACAAACTTGAGATGAAGATAAAACCGTCAGCCCTCAGATAATCAGCAATACCGTCGGCCATCAGATAATCGGCGACTCCGTCGCCCTTCAGATCCAATCGTTGCAGTCAGGTGTCACCTTTCTCTCTAGAGGATCAAAACGTGAAGAACTTGTGACTGTGACTTAGGGATTTTTGTTGTCTTTTCAGGAAAGGGGTTTTTTGTTGTTGATAGACGTGAGTTAGAGATTAAATTATCTGTTGTTTTTCTTATTTTCTAATTTAAAATTATGCTGACATTTTATAAAATAAAATTAAAAACATTGATGTGTTAGTTCAGGTGGAAGATGCTATGGCAATATTTGTTTTTTTATTTGAACCATTTGACATGTCAGACTTTTTCATTCAATAAATAACGGCAGAGATTAAATTGTCACGATATTAAAAAGTTAGGAACTAACTTGACACAATTGAAAAGTTAGGGACTAAATTAAAATCTAGTATAAATAATAGGGACCAAACATGTAGTTTACCCAAAATAAATATATAGATAATCTGTCACCTGAAATTAGATAAGAATGATGTACCGCATAAGACGTGTCACTTGATGTTAGTAAGAATGATGTGTTAGTGGAATATTGTAGCAGTTGAGGCTAATGTTACAGTTGTGCAATTGATTAAAACCTAGACCTATGGATTTTAAATAAATAGTTAATAAAAAAAAATTGTATTTTACCCATGCGATACACGAATAATTTTGTGACATTTTATACTAGTCGCTAATCTATGTGATGCACGAAGAAGTTATTTTGTATTGAAATTTAAACAATTCTTTATTTCTTCCTTTTTGATTTTTCATTAGGATTCTAGTCTCAAAAATTCCTATCCTTGATATGAAATATTAAATTATTAATGAAAAATATTAATCAAACTTAAATTAAAATTAAAATTAGGATTCCAATCCTTAAAATCCTCAATTATTAAATAAATATATGAAGGAAAAATTTATAGATAGGGATTTAAACATACTACACATTGCTACTAAACAAAAACCAAATCAGACTCTTAATTTCCCATTCAAGATAAACCACAACAATAGAAAATATGTTAACCCATCCAAGAACAAAAGCACAACCCATAAACTTAAATTAAATGTAAACACAAACAAACAAAAAAAAAGGATCCCATATTAATAAAAACAGAGCATAAACTGAGAATTTTTTTAAAAAAGGTTCTCATATTAATACAAACAGAGCATAAGATAGAAATTAAGATTTTGGTTGTTAGGAATTAATTATTTCACACCAAGACTCTAATGGCAAACCAAACTGTGCATAGACAATCTTACATAAATATAGAGTTTTTAGCTCCACAAAGTTCCACACAAAACCAAATTAAACATCACCAAAATAAATAAGAACATGAAGTAAATTTTAATATAATCAGAATTTTTCAACCAACCCAAACAAATAAAAAGAGCAATAAAAAACTCTATATTTGAAGATCAAATATAGAGTTTGAAGGAGATGGCCAATTGCAACATGATAATCCCAACTTTGAAGATCAAAGCCGGATCCAAGAGTCTGAAGGAGATGGCTAGATCTAAGATTTTGGGCGAATGAGATGATAGCATTTGAGAGATATGAGAAGATGGTAGCAGGTAGCGATCAGTGGCGGATCCAAAAAAATTTCTAGGAGGGGCCAAGCTAAATATAACAAATTTCTTAAGTAGAAAAAAAAAATCCATATCCCAAACTAAATTTCTTTACCAGAGCACATGTTCAGAGTTTAGGTATGTGAATGAGAAAGTGTTAGGCACCCAACCCCACCCCACCCCACCTGTGGGTCGGCCTCTACTCATTGTATTTCAAATCTTAATCTCATTAAAAGGTTTTTTAATATGTCATTTAACTCATACACACTCTAACATGTATCTAAACAAAGCAACATGCCATATCATCCCTCAAACCTAGCATTCATCTATCATGGCATTAAAGCATATATTGTAGAAGCAACGACATTACAAGGCATATCAAACAAGCATCATGGCGTTCAAGCAAAAGACATCAAGATCATGGCACTCAACCAAGAATTTTAAGCAACTTATAATTTAAACATTCAAATGCATGTTCATGTGATTTATGTTGGAAAAACTGGTTTTGCATATCATACAAAACCCACAACGGAAGTAACATAAGGACCTACTTCATTCATGAGAGATAACATATAATCTTGAATTCTAGAAGAAAAAAGAGAAAGCATACCTTGATGCAGTAAAATTCAAAAACAAGACTTGAGAATACCTTCAATCTTCATCCCAATTCTACATGATGCCCAAGATGAGTGGTCTCTCAATCAGTTCTTAAGTACATTGATTCTCCATAAGGAAGGTGTATTCAAAAGATACTGTAGAGAAAAAGTATTTTCTCTTCTTTTAATCATACGTACATTTTAACTGTCTTAGCAGTTATTTTATTTAATAACTCTTATTAAATAAATAACTGATTATCTAATTGGGTTAGCCTTTTGGGCCAGCGGCCAACCCAATTGGGCTTAAGTATGTGGCTTGGGATGGGACCAAATGGACTAATAAGGCTCTAGCTCTAATGGGCCTCAGACTTATCTGTTAACTCTTGACAAGCCCAAAGTTAGTTGACAAGCCCAAAGTTATCATTAATTATATAACAAATACCACTATGAAAATATAATTGCACTCTAGGCCTTATTAATAAATTACATTCCAAGACTCTAATATGATATCATTTGACTCCTACCTGAAATATCCATAGTGAACAAAGTTATAATAAACTGTCACTTTGTAAATAATTATTTTATTCCTTGAGTCCCCGGTTTAATTTTTTAGTTATTCATATTTATGAAATCTAATTTCAATAAATATAAATTTTAATAATTCTTTACTAAAGTGGCCGGCCCTGAATAACCAGTTCCCATTAAACTTATCTCAAGTGGATATTTCGTGTCTTTATAGAAAGAGATTATGGATTTCATCTTGAGAATATGTGTTCCCTCAACACTACATGTGGTTACCCAACATATTGAGGTTTTGACCGTTAAATTAGATCTCACTCCTGATTATCAAAGTAACCTACATTTCATGATCAGGTTCACTATCCTTTCAGGATTGAAAGTCTATGAAATTAGAAGTCGTGAGATTAATTATTCAGGTGACAGTTGTTAATTGAATAATTAATCTCACAGCAGTCTTGTTCAGTATGCCTTACACACTTAAGACATATCAACACATTAACTAGAAATTTCCATTTCCATGATCAAGACAAATCATCTTAATTGATGTGTTATAATCTTCGCAGATGAAACGCCCAATTTCATCATCGACTACAAACTATATTTTGAGTTTACAAGAAACTTGTGATTTATATCTTTTGTAACTAAATCACATAAATCACATACAATGCATCTCAAGGACTATGATGATGTCCCATTAGTTCATTTACAAATAGTATCATATAATTAAACAATTTAATTATTTATAACATGCCAATAAATTGGATTTTAGGGCGCAAACCCTAATAATTTATGCATAACTTACCTCACTGCATCACAGTTGTAGACACCACATTTTGTACCCCTTATGACTTGAGCCCCCATTACCCAATGATGTTAGAATTATAAAGCCCAAGGTTGGTTTAAGGCTCAATCAAATGAAAATTGACTTGAGGAAATTGTTTATGGCTAATATAACTTATTTTTGGACTAAATAAACTATTTTTGGACAAGAAATACCACAGAAACCCTAGGGCATGTGTATGCATACACATGTATGCGCACGCATGCTAAAGCTTTGCGTACGCAGGCTTCATGCATGCATACGCATACACGTGCATGCATGCGCATGCTAGAGTTCCAGAAACTATGTAAGACAAGTTTTCTGCATATTAAACTAGGTTTGGAATGGATCCCACATCGTTTGGGAGCCGCCCTAAAGCCCTATTTTTCGACTATATAAAACCATAAGTACTTTCTCAAGGAGGACAAATTTCAGTGGTAAAACACATAAGATTCACTAGAAAATAGTGAATCAAAGAAGGTGTTTTTCACAAAACATCCTCATGTCAAATTTTGTTTGATTGAGACATTTTCTAGTCTTGATCTTTGAGTTCTAAGTTTACTAACTCATCTTTGATTTAGTTGTGAATAGATTGACTGAAGGGAACGGTCAAAATCAAGCTCTATAGAATTCTAGTGTTGAGATAAAGTTTCTAACTTTGGCTCTTCGCTTTTCTTTGATTTCTTGTGATATTTTGTGTTTTTATATGAGTTTATGTGTTTATAATATGTTTGTTTAGTCTAGGTTTGCTTTACGTTTATATTATGAGCATGTTAGGTTGTTAGATTCTTTGTTTTCGTGTTTCTGCTCTATCTTTTCTAGGTTAGGGTTCTTAAGGCGTGTATGCATGCGTACACATACACGTAGTATGCGTACGCATACAAATGGGCTGCATATGCATGCCCTATGTATGCGCACGCATACTCCTGCCTTTTGATTGCTTAGTAGGGTTTTAACTTATTTAAATAAAATGAACATGCATATGAACATGATCATGCATTAATGCATAGGTGCTGTGATGCAATGAGGTAAGTGAGGTAAACCATGCATTATCACATGAACATGATTTGGTTGACGATTATGATATGGGTGATGAACATGATATGCTCGTTTGAATCCCATGCTTTTGAGGTTTAAATGCTATAATATGTTTATCCTGATCTGTCTTGTGATGTTTCTGCCCTTTGAGATATATGCTTATATGCAATGATAGACGAATGTTAGGTTTGGGGATGATTATGTCATGTTGATTGCTTTAGATGCATGCTAGTGTATGTGTGAGTTAGAAAGACATGTTAAATATTCCTTTAATGAGATTAAGACTTGGAACACAATGAGTGGAAGCCAACCCACGGGTTGGGTGGGGTTGGGTGCCTAACACCTTCCCATCCCCATACCTAAATTCCGGACACATGCTCTAGTAAAGATCAGTCATTCCACAAAATGACGCTATATTTATGGTTCCTAGACCTAAACTAGGTGGTGCCTCCATTTACACCATCTGCCTTGGTCCACCCTAGGCCAAGGCGTACTCACCCAAAACGCGAGGATGACACCATGTCGTGGGGCGCTTGCGCCCACAACAACACCTATGCATCAATCCATGTTCATAACATTCAAACAATCTAAACCCTAATCAACACTTGAAGGACAAAACAAGACAAAACAGATTAAAGCATGAAGACAGATACTCAGGCATATGAAAAACATACTAAACAGAGGCTAAACATGTGAAAGAAAGTAAGGAAAAACGAAAGAGAAATGGATTAGGGTTTTTAGGCACGAGTGTGCATGCACATACATAAGGTATGCGTGCTCATTGATTACCCAGGAAACTACTCACAAATTGAAATTTGTAATCTCTTAACATTCAAGGCGCATTTGGTTCGTTATGATGTGCTCTTGATGTGATGCACATTATAATAATGTGACATTAAAGTTTTTGATTTATTTTATTTTTTCTAACATTACCATAATTTAAAATTACAAAATATATCACATCATCTTAATCTCATCACCTTCCTAAACAATGTAATGTAATATTATGGTAAGATGTAACATCATGACAAACCAAACACCCCCTCAATGTTTTTGGCCCTTGGCAGAAAACTAACATTCACGCGGGGCTTGTTTATTATCCTGTGGTCTAGTTTGCTTGCCAGAGGGTTTACTATTTGGGTCATGTTATAATTGCCAATTATGGCAGTGTATTTTTTTAGAGTCGTACTCCAATCTTATCCTCCAAGACTCATTTGGCCACGTTCTTCATTCTGTTGTAAGAGGGCTCCAAGACTCATTTGGTCTCGTTATTCATTCTGTTGTAAGAGGGCTCCAAGCCAGAAACAGTAATTCTATGCAAGGAAAATCCAATTCAGTACTGGCTTATTTTGAAACCGATAGATAATACATTTATGAGGATACACCAGATGCACAAATTACTTGTGCATGCTGTGCAATCACACTTGCATAACAAATCATATCAAAAATACAATTTACCGTTCCTCCTTGGTTCTATTCCCATTATTTTGTTTCTTTCACACAAATGTGTTATTTATAAACTGTTTCTTTCACACAAATGTGTGATTTTATAACTAAAAATGTGATGTAAAATCATGTTTTCAGTTATGTAACATGTACAAGCGTCTTTTTTCCTATTCCCTAATATAGGCATCCTCCCTTTCACAATATGTGGATCCCACACTTTGTGAAATCTACACTGAAAAATGCACATATTAAATGCATGAGATACCTTCTCTCTCACATGTAGATCCCAAACAGTTATAAAATTTACACTAGTCATTTTTCCTATTCGCTAATAAAGGCATCCTCCCTCTCACAATGTGTGGATCCCACACTTGTGTGAAATCTACACTAAAAACAATGACTACACATGTTAAATGCATGAGATACTTTCTCTCTCACATGTAGATCCCAAATGGTTATAAAATTTACACCATGAGGGACAATACATTTATATTTATAGTATGAGAGATGAAACATTTATTAATCTATATATTACTAAAAGCTGAAGCGTAGCGTTTAATGCTGCTGCTCTCACGTTGTGCCACATCAGCTGCCACGTCATTCTTTTTTTTCTTTTCTTTTTTAAAATATAATTTGTCCTACAATTTTAAAATGGTTTTTACAATTTTCGGTCCTATAAATACAGCCCACTACTTATTTATTTACTTCCACTATCATCCTATAATAAATCTAGCCCACTACTTATTTATTTACTTCCACTATCACCTTATAATAAATCTGTATAATTAATCCAGCCCACCTCTTATTTATTTAGTTCCACTATCAAGCTCAACCCAAAGCCTTTTCAGTTCAACTTTAGGATTTTGTATGAGCCTTTTTAGCTTAAAGGAAGAAAAAAAAACAAAAAAAAAACATAATGTTGAAGCCTTTCAAGCTTTAGGGTTTTTTTTTTTTTTTTTTTTTTTTTTTTTTTTTTCTTATAATTGTTTTTAACATTTATTTTTTTAATATTTACACTTCTCCAACCTTTCTCTCTCCCTTACCATTTCATCTCCCCACTACTTCTTCAATCTTTCTCCCTCCCTTACCTTTTCATCTCCCCACTACCCTCTACATTAATATCATTCTTCCTCTTTCCCTTCATCTTCCTTTATTTTTGTCTCTTCTTATTCATATCCTTTTACTATAAATTTGTCATTATCTCTTCTATTCTATGCATAGTTTTCCCACAAAAAAAAAAAGAAAAAGGTTCCCCCTCTCTCTCCCTCTCCCTCTCTCTCTCTAATTTTTTTGGTAGATTTTTTTATTTTTCTTGCATCTCTACTTTAGGTTGATAATTTTTTATATTCTTTAAAACTCTATTTTGGGTTAATGCGATTTAGTTTTGTTTTTTAAATTGTGATTTAGTTTTGTTTTTTAAATTGTTGTTGTTGTTTTTTTTTTTTTTTTTATTCTCTTTGATTGTTAAATGTTATCCTATTGCGTTCTAAAGAATTAAATATAACATATAAAAATATAATATTATTCTATTACATAGTATGATTTGGATAATTTGGTATTTATTCTGTTACATAGCATGATTTTTTATAATGCTCAATTTAGATGTTAAACTATGAGACTTTATTAATTTTTGTTTATTTTTTAATCCTTTGTGGTGGACAAAGTACTCTTAATAGTTGTACTAGAAGTACTTTATAATGCCATTTATTTAAAGAAAAGCAAAGGTTAGCCAAACGAAAATAATCGGATAGGTGACAAATTTTAACTTTTGCAATTTTATTTTCATTATTATTATTATAACAATGCATGTATAGAAATTTAATTTTTAGATTTTGCTAATAATTGTTTATTTGATAAGATGTTTTGGGCGGCCGAAATTATAATTTCTACAAAGAAAATAACCTTAATAGATTATCAAAAAAAAAATTTATCCTAATATTGGTTCAATTAATCATTGTTAAGTTTTATTAATTTTTTTTAGTTTACGTTTTTTTGGTGTTTTGGATTGTTCCTATATTACATTTATGATTATTCCTATAATAAATAAAAATATAATTACGAAATACATTACTCATTATTAGATTAGTTTAAATTGTAAAATTATTTTTAATAAAACTACCATAAAAATAATTATCACGCGCAACGCGCGGGTTCGCGGCTAGTTTATCTAATGCATGAGATACCTGTTACACACCAAGAAGCTGTTCACCAATACAATATTTTCCCTATCAAAAAAAAAAAAAAAACAATACAATATTTTCATTTTTTTTAATTACAGTAAAAAGTTCAAAATGGATGGATCCTTGGATCCACTAACTCAATAAAAACCATCAAACTGCCACTGAAAGCAAGTGCAGAATGAGGTTTGAAAAAAATATAAGATACGTGTTATCAAGGGATTACAAAATCAAAAGGCCACCTAAAAGCACACAGCAAAAACAATCATCCATCCATTTCTGTACTTATTCACTCAGTCTAAAAGCACATAAAAAGTATAAACATTTTCAGCACAGATAAATTCAAATGCAATTAAGAAAAAAACCACAATTATGAGAACCAATCTATTTGAATATGAAGAACTTGAAATGGCAACTTGGAAACAACATGAGGCGCTAAGAAGTGTATATACAGTCTTTGCCGGAATATATAACTTCTCCACACCAAGACCCAGGAAATGGTTTGGTACTAATCAAACGGAAGGAAATAGTGATTATAAAAACCTAATTCATAATGGCAAAGTCTAGCCATTCAGATTAAGGTTGAGAAGCCCCTTGGTCGCCACAATCTAGGTTCCGAGGTAGAGAAACCCCTTGGTTACCTTTCATTAATGATCGAGGTAGAAAAGCCCCTTGGATAGCTTTTATTCAGATCGAGGTAGAGAAGCCCCTAGGTCACCACAATCTAGGTTCCGAGGTAAAGAAGCCCCTTGGTTACCTTTCATCAAAGATCGAGGTAAAGAAGGCCCTTGGTCATCACAATCCAGGTTTTGAGGTAGAGAAGCCCCTTGGATACCTTCCATTCAAATCGAGGTAGAGAAGCCCCTTGGTCGCCACAATTTGAGATTGAGATAGAGAAGCCTTTTAATCGTCCCAAGTTCTGAGGTAGAGAAGCCGCTTGGTTACCGTCCATTCAGATCGAAGTAGAGAAGCCCTTTGATCGACATTTCAACAATCAAGATCGAAGTAGAAAAGCCCTTTGATCGACATTTCAATAGTTCAAGATCGAAGTAGAGAAGCCCTTTGATCAACCTTCCATTAAGATCGAGGTAGAGAAGCCCCTTTATCGACTTGCCACATTCAGACTGGGATAGAGAAGCCTCTCAGTCACTTCATTTCAAATTTATCAGTTATCAAGTAGGTCAAATATTCACAATTTTCAATTTCAACAATTGGCAAGGCACTAGTTCTATGTTCCAAGGTTTTAGGTTCTAGGGCTAGGAAATCTTTGAAAAATCAACCTCAATTAAATCATGGCTGCCAAAATCAGTGTCTTTATTTTACATTGACATTCGCTTTACAAGCTCAGTCAATTAGGGGCATTCTATAGACACTCTATTTTGCACCCATAATTTAATCAAGGAAGATGGCTAGAATGACCATTCATATACCCAAAATTCATGATTGCATTACATGCATTAATTTGTTTATTGCATATCACAAAAATGATCTTAAGGTTCTAACGGTCACGATGGTGTGCCCGATTTTCAAATCGAACTGTCAGATTGAAAGATATCGCATGATCAAGTTTACACGATAAGCATGCATTTTGTTTAGGTGGAACCAACCACACATGATTAATTTAAATTAATTTTTATTTGCTAAAAAATTAAAATTAATTAAACAATTTTGTGATTGGTTGTTAGTTAGTGTCAAAAATAGGCTTGCTTGCATAGGAATAAAGAGGACAATCATATAATTATAAAATTATGGATAATCAAGACTTTTTAGAGTATTTATCTACAAGATAATCATTGCTGAAAAGACCTGAATTATCATAAAAATAGTTTAATTTTTAGAATATCGATTAAGAACGCGTTTAAGTGCAAGTCCCGGCTAAAAAAACCTCAAAAAAGGAGTCCAAAACAGACCAAAACTCAAACGAGGGACCGGCACCCAAAAGGGCCATTTGGCACTTTCCAAGTGTCGATTGGCACAAATTTGGGCCTCAGCTCAAGGGCACTTGGACTGAACTAAAACTCATCATTTTCGATTTTTTAGAGTTAAGGATGAGTCCCAGTTCGTACTCTGATCACTTAGCTATTTTTTCGAACATCTCAGCCTCTATAAATAGAGGCTGCATCTCAAAATTTAGCACACTTTTTCACGTTCTCTGATTTCCCCTCTTTCTGACTCTTCTTTTCTATTATTTTCTTTCTTACGTTAAAGATGTTCTGGAGGCTCAAGCCTTAAGAATTTCTTTTTTGTAAGCAAGATATTTTAGGTTTCAAAGATAATTGCATAAATTTCTTTGAACCCTAAAATATTCCCTCAATAAGAAAAGCACGTCCATGCAAGAGGTAGTCTTTCTTTTTCCTTTTTTCTAGTTTTTATTTATATTTTTATTTGATGGTGCATGAGTGGATGTATTCTTTCAGTTTTAATTTCTAATGTTCATGCCATGTGTTGTTAATATTCTTGTTGAAATATGTTCTTAATACTTTTGTTTTCATGATTTACCTTTTTGAGTTTCAAAAATCTGCTCATTAACAAATGTTTTTCAAAACATAAAAACAGATCTGTATCTTCCTTAGATACAGATCTAAATTGTACGTTTTTAGACCCCTTAAACACAAACAAATTAACCTAGTTATTTAGCCAAGTGATTAACTTAGGTAAATTATTCAGATCTAGGTTAACACAAATAAATCATATCATTGAATACAGTGCGGAAAATAATCAACACAATGATAAGATAACCTAGGAAAACTAAATCGGTAAAAAACCTGGGGAGGATTTAACCTAGCTATCCTCAAGGTAAAACAGATCCACTATGAAAGAATTGAAGTTTACACAATAGCGACTTAGATCACTAACATCCTATTACTACCTCAAGTAGAAAACTTACTACCACGACCACGTGACAGCTCCGAGTTCACGGACTATTTCTTTCTTAGATTCACAGCAACCACAAGTACACCACTTGTGTTTTCTTTAAGCTCTTTATGCAGCAACTGAAACGATCACCAAGCTCTCGACATCAATCTTGAGATTGGAAGCCCTAAGTATGTATGAAGGCAAACACCTCTAGATCTCACAAAAGATTCATACACACAGCATAAACAACAACTACAAAACGTGGCTAGGGTTTTTCCTTTTATACTTAAGGCAAAACATAAAACCCTACACGTCATATGGGCTTTGGTTGAGTTGGAAAAGTCTGCAGGAAAACAATCTGCACGAGTTTCGATCAATCGAATCTAATTCTTGATCGATCGAGCTAGGCAGATTTACACAATAAATCATGTAGTACACTCGATTCCAACTTTACACATAAACATACTTTGAGCAAGTCTAAAACAAGACTAAAAATCATGGTTTGCCAACACTACAAAATTAAATTCTAATACATTTAAACCTAAAATCTTAGAACCCAACAAACTCTCCCTTTGACAATTCGTGACAAAACACGAAATAAACAAAATGCTCAAAGTTTACAAAAACAGCCCATTATAATAACATTGCCCAACAAAAACAAATTCAACCTAACTACTATCTATCAGTTGCAAGTGTAGACAGCAGCACGATTAAATCAACCTGTATATTCCTGTAATACTTAACAAACACATAAACGCATGTGTGGAAAATACAAATAAAACAAAAGAAACAAACTAAAGCAAATAACAAATATGCAAACTAACTCTCCCCCTAAGTTAGATACATAAAAATTTATTTTCTCCCCCTTTGAAAAACAATTTCAACTCCCCATAAACAAAACAAACAGGATTCCCACATATTCCCACACACATATTCCCACATTTCATCTAAATCTCCCCCTTTTTGTCACGTATTGACAAAGACAACTCAAACAAAGAGTAAACAGAAAACATACGCAACAAAAGTCTAGAGAAAATAGAGAATCAAGGAAACAAATGAAGAACAACAACTCCCCTTATGAACACTTGTTAGGGAAAACAAAACAAGTTTTGGGAAAAACAATTTTGGGGAAAATTTAGGAGGTGGGGAAAAGTAAAAACACACAAACCTAACTTTAAAAAAAATGGAGGGTTCACTTGGAGAAAAATATTCTCTCTTTCAATATATGCAAGCTTGACACTATGTGACTCATAAACATATGGTCTTTGAACTCAAATCAGGTAGAGAAAATATTAGAACAATTATTATCCATCATATCTCAAAAAAATATTTTCCTCAGTTCACACATAAAAAATAGTATATACTAAAATGTACAGAACTAAAAAATTAATCAATCAATTTTTAGATCAAGTTGAGTACCCAATTTAGCAAAGTGTATGCATGTTATGTGTGAAAACAATGAGAGATATGACTGCAAAACTACAAGATGGATATAGAAAATAATGCAATGCATGTGAATCCTAAACAAAAATGATGCATGAAAAAAAAATTTTGGTCAAAAACTTAGAAACTGAAAATTTTTCAGTTTCGATCGGTCGAGCATCGATCGAATACCAATTGAGCCAGGCAAATTCAAACCAAAAATTTTAACGCATTTTCGATCGGTCGAGCAACAAGTTCGATCGATTGAAAATCTGGAAATTTTTTGAAAAATAGAGCATTTTAATGCAGAAACTCCTCAAAGCACATTGTATTATGAATAAAATGCATGAGTATGAGATGAAAAGTTTTTCAAAAAACCTTGAATTCAACCCAGATCTTCCAAAAACAAAATTTTCACTCAATTTGTCCTAAAATTTCTAACTTTAAACACATTTTGCATTAAAATCAAGAAACTTTTAATCTTGGATGGCCACACCAAGATCACACACAATATAATGTACCAAGTTTAGGAAAGAGTAATTTGTGTAGTGTGTGCAACTAGCAAAAGTTTGAGATACATGTGTGGTGATAAGTAAATAGTGATCAATCACAATTTATACAAAATTCATCACATAAATTTGAAAGAGACTATCACCTAAAGAGGTACATCATATAACTCTCACATCTCCTAGAATAAAAGCTTGCAATCATGTAAGTTTCTTGATTTTACCTCATAATGTACACACCAATTTTATTTTATTTGAAATTATTATATTCCAATAATGTACACACCAATTTTAGCATTAATTTGAGGCTACACCTTATGTTCTTTTTGTGCATGTGCTACACTTTCTCGAGCACAAAATCTTATGATACGCACTAAGGTGTTCATGATTGGCTAGTAAACAGTGGTGAGATGGTTATTTATGCCTTTCTCATTAAGTTCAAGTCCAACAATCAAAGGCATGTGACTTCAAGATCAAGATCAAGTGATCAAAAACTATAAACATCTCCCACACAACATGCACTACAAAGCTCAAACTAGTAAAGTGTATTAAAATAAGCTCATCCAAGCTAAACAAGGTACATAAATATGTTATGTAAAGATAATATGGCCAACCTTGATTTCAAATCCAAGAAATATAATACAAAACACATAAAAATCTTTTTGGTTTAAAACAATTTTATGACCAAAACTAAAAGCACACATTATGCTAAATGATTAAAAATGTGAATGCAATGCATGACAGTGCTTAACTAAGCTATAGAGGGAACACAAACAAGAAATATCAATTTCTTAATTAACCCTTGAGTATATGTACAAACTAGTACATACTCACACAAAATCAAAAATAGCTTAGCACTTATATAACACATACTATTCAAGTTTCTCCACAATGTCAAGCATATTCTAAATCAAGAGTGAGATATCATAATTCATGTAATCCTCAAGAAAAATAAAACTAGACACAAAATAAAATATTTTTGTCTTTTTGAAAATTTTCAATGTTTTTGGATTTTTGTTTTAATAAAAAACAACCTAAAAAACAAAAACAACCAAAAATAGAAACAAAACATGTCCACAAACAATTGAAAGAATTAAATCAGGGACAAGTCAGCAACACTCACCTTAGAGAATCTTTTCTCACCCATATAGCACGAGTCTTCGACTTTGTAGGTGAAAATCAATGAGAAGCTGAGTGTATTTGAGGGATTACACCAATCTTCTGAGAAAGACTGAAATCCTGCAAATTCCTTTCACAAGCCAACTGGCTTAAATTTTTCAAAAGAATATGAAACCATTTATATGGACTTATGGTAGGAGAAATATCATCACATATCCTAGAATGAAATACATAATTTTTAAATTTCAATTTATGACAATTAGGACGAATGTGACCGGAGATACCACAAAAGTGACAAACAGGAACAAATTTAGGAACATCAGTATTCCTAACAACAAATCTAGTCTCAGATTTTGGTTTTTGCCTCAACAAAGAACAAATTGGTCTAATATGACCAACAACACCACAAAGGTGACAAGTAGGCACAAAAATAGATTTATTATACTCTCTAACAGTAGGTTTAGACATAGGTTTAGAAACTTTAGCGTCAACATCAAAACTTTTACCTTTGTCTAACCTAGCAAAATAAACATTTTCTTTATTATTCCTCTTGAAAGGAGGGATATAAACTTTCTCAGTTTTAGGCTTAAGAGAAACAGAAACACTTTTGTTATCAATAGCAGACTTGGTACCAGTCAAATTTTCAATTTTAACTTTAGATTCGACTAACTCTTGTTCCAAGCTTTTCATCTTCTCATCTTGAGAGGAAATTTGATTTCTCAAAAATTCATTCTTTTTATTAGATTCATCTAATCTAATAACCAATTCCTCTTTTTCAAGATTAGCCAAATTTAACTCTTCCTTGAATTTCTTAGCAATTTTCATAGATTTCAATAATTCCTTACGAAGAGTTTCACAGTCATCAATAAGATCAATAGAAACAACAGTGTCCTTTTTATTCAAATCATTACAATTAAAAACAGTAAGACACTTAAAATTATCCATGATAATAGGGATCAAGGATCAACTCTAGGTATAATAATCTAAATCAAGAGCTAACCCGCTCTGATACCACTTGTACGTTTTTAGACCCCTTAAACACAAACAAATTAACCTAGTTATTTAGCCAAGTGATTAACTTAGGTAAATTATTCAGATCTAGGTTAACACAAACAAATCATATAATGGAAAATAAATAACATAACGATATGATAACCTGGGAAAACCAAACCGGTAAAAAATCTGGGGAGGATTAAACCTAGCTATCCTTAAGGTAAAACAGATCCACTATGAAAGAATTGAAGTTTACATAATAGCGACTTAGACCACTAACATCCTATTGCTACCTCGAGTAGAAAACTTACTACCACGACCACGTGACAATTCCGAGTCCATGGACTACTTCTTTCTTGGATTCACAGCAACCACAAGTATACCACTTGTGTTTCTTTAAACTTTTTATGCAGCAACTGAAACGATCACCAAGCTCTCGACATTAATCTTGAGATTGGAAACCCTAAGTATGTATGAAGGCAAACACCTCTAGATCTCGCAAGAGATTCATACACACAGCATAAACAACAACTACAAAACGTGGCTAGGGTTTTTCCTTTTATACTTAAGGCAAAACATAAAACCCTACACGTCATATAGGCTTGGGTTGAGTTGGAAAATTCTGTAGAAAAACAATTTGCACGAGCTTCGATCGATCGAGTATAATTCTCGATCGATCGAGCCAGACAGATTTACACAATGAATCCTGCAGTATACTCGATTCCAACTTTACATATAAACATACTTTGAGCAAGTCTAAAACAAGATTAAACTTTTTGATCATGGTTTGCCAACACTACAAAATGAAATTCTAATACATTTAAACCTAAAGTCTTAGAACCCAACATAATTTTTTTTTAAACATAAAAACAGACTTGTATCTTCCTTAGATGTAGATCTAAATTTTTTAAATGTGACAGATTTTTGAAATAAAAAAAAGAAAGTCATAAGTAGTGATGTTTTGTTTGATGCAAGTAGCGTAGGTTTATTTCATGAATGTAGTCCTCTTCTAAAAAATCTTTTTCTTATTTTATACATAAAAAACATATCTGATTTTATTTTTCTACAAATCTAGATTTTCTTATTTATAAAACAGATCTGATTTTTTTACATATAAACCAAAAACCATTTTTTTACTTTACTTCAAAATATATATGATATTTTTTTAACAAAAAACCTTGTTCTTTTTACTTACAAAAACAGATCTGATTTTTCTTTACAAAACTAATTTTTTTTACATATACAAAAACAGATCTGGTTCTTTTTTGTTTGATGAATCAAATCAAATTTTTTTATTCACAAAAACAGATCTGAATTTTTTTTAAAGAAAAGAAGAGGACACATTCATAAAATGGATTTATGTGAGTTAGTTTAGGGTTAAGTTTGTCATGTATGCAACATATCATTCATATCATGCATAAAGGGTATATTGGTCATTAGAGTCTAGAAGACCAGACTTTGTCTGGGCGGAATAGGTGCCTAACACCTTCCCATTCCGTAACCTAGGCTCCGAACTTAGTTCTTTTGGATAGGTAGACCTAGGCTTTATCTTTATTTTTATTTTTGGGTAGATTGTAACTAGGACAAAAAGCCATGTATCTTTGGTAGTTTGTAACTAGGACCCAAAGCCTTGTAATACTCAATTTATCAAGTTTGTACTTTTTTATCCAATTGATGATAATGGAACATTTCCGTCATGTAAAGTTGTATTTAATATTTTTTCTTATTTTTTTGTATAAAAAATAAGTGGCGACTCCACACCACTTACTCAAAAAAAGAGATGTCTTGAAAAAGCACCCAAATCTCTTTTTTGAGAGCACCCTAAATTTGTCGGTCTCTCATAGTGGCGACAATTTGGTTCTTGATGAAAATTAGTATAAGTGAGGGTCTATTAAATTTTTACCTCTTTATCTCTCCACTACTCTCTACTTGCCTGTCTTTATTTTCCCACTATCCTCTACTTTACTGTCATACTTCCTTCATCATTTTCTCTTTATTAAATTTTGACTCTTCTTCTTTCTTCCTATTTTATTTTTTATAAATTCGATATCATTTCATCCATTCAATCCATATTTTCCATACAAAAAACTGTAAATACTCTCTCTCTCTCCCTCTCTTGTAGATTTTTGTTCTTCCTTATAATTATGATTAAGGTTGATGATTTTTTTTTTTTTTTTAATATGTGTTTAAGTTTTTTTTTTTTTTTTTTTTTAATTTCCCATTACAGAGTCTTCTCTTTCCTTTTTATAGCTTTGGTTGAATTTTTATTTGGGTTAATACTTAGATTTTTTGGAAATAGGAATTTGAATTTATATCGAAACACATTCTACATGGCTATGAATTTGAATATGCCTACCAATTTTGAGTAATAAATTACTATAAAGTCTGTCTTTTATTCCTTTTGTTTCATTTTAATTTTTGTTAAGATAACATTGTAATTTTGTGATGAATTTTTATTATGATAATCTCATTATTCCTTAATAGATGAGAAATTTGATATATTAATCAAACATACAAAATATAACAGTATGATATATTTGTACTTTGTAGATATAAAAAGATAAAAAAATATTTGTAGAAATGTTTTTGAAAAATAAATAATATTTGAAGTAATTGTTACTTTTTATATATTACATCCATTACAAAATATTTATATATATATCCATATATACATATATATATATATATATAAATAAAGACTCTAACTTTTATATATGATATCTAACCAGTACTCTATACAACATGTCCACCATATCCACACAAAGAATGATCAACATTAACCATACAATAGATGTCCCAGGCTGGTAGAACAACCCTTATTTCCTCTGTCCTACAAGCCCTACCTTTGTACACTTTTTCATGCTTCAAGGTTCACTGAAACTACTTGTAAAAAAATGGACTCTATTGTAAGATCCTTCGGGTGGGGTCATGAGTATGGTGAGAGGAAGATGCACTGGCTTAGTTGGGAAAAAATCTGCCGGGGGGGGGGGGGTTGTTTAGCAGTTTTATCTCCAAGGGCAAGCATTCAAGTTAAACTTGTTAATTTCACACCACTTTTTTGATCATTCAACATAGTTACAATAACGGGGGAGGGGGGATTTGAACCGTAGACATCTAGGTCGAAAGCACCAGGAAGTGCCCGTTAAGCCACAAGGCTCTTGCCCACTTGTTAATGTTACGCCGCTTAATAAGTTTCTATTAGATACGTATTTTAACAAACCCAACATTTTCTCCTCACAACCCTCCATACTTGCAAAATTCCAAGATAAACATATATCAATAACCATCTCATTTATAAAAATTATTCACATTTGAAGTATTTTGCATTTTAAAATTATACACAAAACATGTTTATGCATCAAATAGTAAATAACATCCAACTAATATCCAATTTGATCGAGAATGTTACATATATATATATATATATATATATATATACTCAAATTTTTTTTTTCTTTCACATGCATGAGAAACTCAAACATTTTATTAACAAATTCCTGATATTTATGCATTGATTAGTAAATAACATCCAACTAATTTGATCAAATTGGTCGAAAATGTTATATATATATATGCACAATTTTTTTTTCTTTCACATACATGAGAAATTCAAACATTTTATTCACAAATTTCTGAAATTCAAGCTTCAATATGATATATCCCCTTGAGAGCAAGCTTATCAAATCAAAATTGATACACATGCCACTATAACCATTACCATTATATTAAAATCAGCAATAGCATACACACACACACGCACACACACATATATAAACACAAAAGAAAAAAAAAATTCACATACATGAGACATTCAAACAACGATATCCATGAAATCAAAAACAAAAAAAAAAATTAAAAAAATAATAATATGAACCGAGTCCAACACAAATACGATCAGATATTTTCAGATTCTACGATATATGCAGTTAAAAAAATTTAAAAAAAAAAAAAAAAAAAAAAAAAAAAAAGAGATGGATCTAGGTAAACCTTGCAAGGCCTGCCTTTGATGACAATGTAACCGCTCTTGCGGATGGTTCCGGCTTGCTGTGGGTACGTCTTCGAAGCTCCGGCGTCGGCCTTCGACTCGAACTGGTGCTCCTCGTCGGACATGGCTTCGACCTAAAAGCTTCGCAGAGAGAGAGAGAGAGAAAAAAGAGAGAAAAGAGGGGAGCTTCAAAACGCAGCGCAGAGAAAAAGAAAAAGAGAGAGAGATATATTATAGAAATGACATTTTATATATATATATAGTACTGTTTGGGTTTAAAAGCGTGAGGGACTTTAGGGGTTTTTATACAATTCAATTTTTAAAGCCTCTCACGTCCATATTATTTTTAAAAGAAAAAATTCACATCCAAAAATTAATGAAAAAACTCTCATTTTGATAGAGTTTGTGAGAGGTAATTACTAATTAGTAGGAAGTCTTTGCTTTCAACTTTTTTAGAAAGGCTTATTTTTGTAGTCTAATCCATGACATTTCAATTTTTAGTAAAAGATATTTTACCATTTTGCGTCAGGAAAATGTTAAAGATATAAATTTTTTTACAAAATAAAATTTACAAACTACTAATGTGATAAGTGGTTATTGATAAATGAAAAAATGATGTTAGTGGTGAGATTAGATGAGAACCAGTAAGAAGTTGGCCACAATAACAATTTATAAAAATGTTATAAAATAATTTGTACTTGTAGTATTATTATTTGTACTATGATCCAACCTATTTTTTTTTTAATTTAAAATTGAACCATAAAAAACACCTAGTTTTTGTACAGTGTTTGATATGTTTATAAAAAAAAGGGTTAAAAGTTAAATGAATGTCTTGAGTGAATTAGTTTATGAACTATTTTTAGAAATTTTTAATGGGAAAAAAAATAGTAACTTATTCTTTTGACAGCTTTTATATTTTCTATGAAAGTAGTATTAAAATTTGGGTAGTGTGGGTACCTTACTTGTTAAGAAATTGCTTTATGTCAAAATTTTTACCAGTTTTACAAGATGTTGAGTCAATTTTTTGAGTTACACTAATCACTTTAGCCATATTTCTAGCACCTTATGGTATTTGTTAGCATTTTCCTTAAACTTTCTAAAATATTCTATTCACAAATGTCCTAAGGGCACTCATTAACGTGCCAAAAAAAGTATAGTCTCTGATATTCATTTGTATCCAACTTCCTCAAGTTTTTAGAAGAGTTGTTCCTGATATATAAGAAGATAATATTAGTAATTTTCTTTAGTTAAGTATATCGTCTCTTTTTCTATGAGACAAAATTAGGAAGATGGTTTTTTTTTAAAAGCAGAAAATTTATTTAAAGATAATTCCTTTAAAAAGTGTTTATCTTTTGAGAATTCTTATTTTTTTAAAGACCTTTAGCACCCATTAATAAATAGGGGTCAGGTTTAGGTTCAGTGACATTGGACCCGTTAAGATAGTGACACGTGTCTACTTTTAGACACGTGTCTACTTTTAGACACGTGTCTACTTTTAGACACGTGTCTACTTTTAGACACATGTCACCATCTGACCAAGTTTAGTATACTGAACCTAAACCAAATTCATTAAATAGAATGAAATTCTCTATAGTTTTAAGAATGGACCCATCTAAGAATTTTTAAAATTCTATCCATACATTTTAAAATAACTAAACTAAATTTTGTTAAATGATCAATATTTCAAACATTATATAGCATTATTTTGATATCCATTTAAATTATTCTCTAACATGACAAGATTCAATTTTCTCATTTTAAAATGAATGGATAATATTTTTAAAAATCTATTATAGAGTTACTCTTAAGATTTTTACTTCTTAGAAAATATTAATTTTATTAATAACAAATTTTTTTTTTCCCACTTCAAGTGTGGGGTCAAGGCCTCAAGGGTGCGAGATATTTTAGATGGAGATATTTTGGCTGCTGGTCTTTTTTATGGTGCATGTACCAAATACCAATAAGCATTGTGGTGCTGTTGCCACTTGCCTCACATGCAAATAATAGCCTCGATGCCCTGTACATCTACGATTTGGTATCTTTCTTGATTGCGATTTGCGATTGCATTTGTTAAAAGGCATTTACTTTGGAGATTTTGGATATATATGCCAATTTTCAATTGTCATAATGTGCCAATATGCATGCCTTAAGCATTTACTCCCATTGACCTTCACACCCACCAACCAAATCCTTTTTAACTGATATTTACGAGGGTCATGCTAACTATTACTCTTAGAACATTGATTAACAATTTATTTTAAGAAAATTTTGATACTATTTTTTATAAAAAATGAATAAAAGTTGTCAAAATATTAATTACTTTTTTTTTTCTTTTCTTATAAAAATTTTCTTTAAATAAATTATTAACCAATATCCTAAAGACATTCGTTGACATTTCCCAATATATAGCGTCTGTTTGGCAAGATTATTTTTGTCAACTTATTTTACTATTCAGCTTATTTTTGCTAATATTCATAGGTCTTACTACATTTTTTGGTACTATTTATGGGTCTCACTGTACTATTTCAACTAACTTTTATCTTTATCTATAATACTTTCAGCAAAAAATTTTCAGTTTCAGCAAAATAAGTAAATCTCAAATATTCCCATAATGTTAAGGAATAATGGAGATTTAAATGCATTATCTTTTCTTAATTTCTCATTTCAATGAGCTGAATAATCATTTATAAAGTTAGTTCATTTTATTTTGTAAGACTTGGCTTGAGTTTAGTACTCTTATGTAGTAGACCCATCAAGATCATGACACATGGTTAAAAATGGACACACATCATAACTTTAACAATTCCAACACAACAGCACTAAACCCAATCTTTGATTGATTCTTTTATGTGTCTCCCAGGCCAAGGGGCCAAGAATATTTAGTTAATTGTGGTTACGAATTTTCACAAACCAAAAAGCTTATGGAAAGGTTAGGATGTTCTACTCATAGTCAAAAGATTATACTAAATATTTCATTCCTGAAAATTCAGCAACGGGGTGTCATTATTTAAAAATTCAGCTCATAAGTAGATCAAAAGCAATAGTCAAGCTGCTGAGAACCATAAAAATTGGAAATTTTCTCAAGTGTTTCCACTATGTTTTAAAAAATGATTGTCAATCAACATGATCTCAAATGGTACTTTCTACAACCTCAAGAATAGGGTGGCAATAGAGGTATGAGTTATCTAAAAGGGAAATGCACCCCCAAGTGGCATCTGTGACAAGAAAGTTACATAAACAATTAAACGACATTCTACAATACAAAGCAATTACATAACCAATTACATTACATTCTACAACATATGCAATTCCTACCTTTTTAGCTACCTCTCTTTCATTGGCTGTGGATTATAATTAGTATCACAAAAACGACTCCACCAAGAGTAGGGTTTCCTCACCCTCAGGTAGAGAGAGCCTTGCTTTCTTCAAAAGGAAGCCATCAAGAGACAAAGATATTGTTAAACTTTGTTATGCAAAGTTAGCAGCAGTTGGATTGGAGTGCAAAAGGCTTGAATTCCAGGGTCCAAGATATTTGAAGTAAGTCTGATTCAACCTAATGTGGCCCATCTGGAATTTCATAAAAATAAAGGGGTATTGTAAATAAACTTAGCCAATCTAATAAGGAGTTGTATAGTTGTATGCCACTTTCATTTCCTTACTTTAGTTTTTGTTTTGTAGGGCAGAGAGGTTGAAAATTGGGAAGGTAAGATTTTTCTTAAATCATGGTTTTAAAATGTAAAATAATCAAACAGTGAATCAGGCACCAGTAAGAACAGAATAACAAAGGTTGCAGGATTAAAAACAATGAGACAATTAAGCATGGTGGCCACGAAGCTATAGAGTAACTTTGACGTAAGCAAAAAATAGTTATAAAGTCCATGATATCGCTATAGATATGGATCATTACCTTCATTGCGTAGTGTACCAAGTACTGTCAATTCCTACTTGAACTTCCAGCAGACACTGATCTAATGCAGCTGTCATCAATTTTGTAAATGAATACTTGAGGAGGCTCTTCACTGTTACAGTCAAAGTTCACAAAAAATATTAATCACTTGAGGCAAGATCACAAAGCACAATGTTTTCACTTTTCATGTTGGTTACTCTTGCATGTTACTTCAAATATAATTGTCAATTAAATTATGAAGCAATGCAATATGCACTACAAGTAGTAATGCTCCTTTGATAGCTGGGTGGATACTCAGGGATCAAATAATCTGGATCAGTGACCAAATAAAAAGAGGACCAATTGAGACAGTTTGAGATGTTCAAATAAACCAAATGACAGCAGTAAATATATGTATATTAGTTCAAGTTGAAGTGTTTAGAAAGGCAGATAAAGATCAAATAAATTAGAAAGGAAAGAATAAATCAATGATATAGATCAGGATGGATCAAGGTGATCAGTACAAAATGCTGATTAGACACATCAGAATGTGCAGCCTTTAGTGTATATAACGGAAATTTAAGCTCCAACGGTTCAACCTCAAGCACCAAAGCTGGTCAAATTATGAAGGGAAAGAGACTTTACGGCAAGCAGCAATATTTGTACAAACATTGCATCAGATACAGCTACAACATCCCTTCTCTGCATATCCTCTTTTTTCCACATTTTTTTTTTCACTCGTTACCTACTTCTTTAACAGTCATAAATCATAATCTATGGCTTGTGAGTGCCTCATGACTGTAAAGAATGCTAAGACATCAATACACACATTCAAAACCTAGTATAACCAGCAATATGAAAGTTTTGAATGACTAAGAAATGACAGAAGATAATGATATGCTGGTATATACCAAGGTTTCAGATGTAGTAGAACAAAATAAAAGGTAAATGTTAACAGAAGAACAACTGACATTTCTTCAGCTTCTTGGTAAGCGTAGCTTGATGCAACAGCCAAAAGTTGTCCATCATGGTTGTACGATAAGGTTGCCACACTATTTGGGAGCCTAGGCAACTGAAAGTAAAAAAGGATTAGACTGATATAAAATTTTAACATATATTAGGAGTAAAAGTACATCAGAGTCGAAGGAGGTATATCAAGATTATAATTGGCACCTGCAAACATGTAGGTATGAGAGAAAATGACAATATATAATTACTTGCTTCCTTGTGACCAGGAGGCAAACTGCTCTGTAAAACTTGTAAAAAGATTATATTAAAATTTTAAATCTAGAGTGGGTACTGCAGGGTCTCCTGATGGGATTTATCAGGCTGTTTTCGTTACCATATGCATTGCCAATTGAAGGATATTATTAGGAATAAATTTTATAAAATAATACCCTAATTATATGCAAATTCATATGGTAAAGTATGCGACTTGTTTTGCTAATTCTCTCCAAAAATTACATTAACACAAGTAATTTATTAAAACATAAACTACATTCACATCAAGTAGCAGTAAGTGGAAGTTAAATTAGAATAGAATGAAATAATACCCCAAAAAGTCTTCTCTTGCTTTGAGCATCCCATGCAGTTACATAACCCTCATTATCACCAGTAACAAAAGCACCACAGATGCTAAAAACAAAAACATAAAATCAGTAAACCTTCAAATTCTAAGATGGTAAGCTATAAATAGGAATACACTTACAGTGGATTGAAAACAATGTCATTCACCGATGCTAGATGATACCTTCCATCCTTTGATTTTGGATGACAACGGAACATGTAACTGTAACAGAATTTGATACAGCATTTTGTTAGAAAGTTTGATAACAAAGAATTATGCTACACACCCAAAAAGCTTTCTTCCTGGTTCAGGAATACAAAATAACTTGTCTGCTCAAGACTCGAGCTTTAAGACATATTCTGAGATCTGAAAGCAAACTCGTACAATAAAAATCGCTCTATGGCGTAGTTATAGTTCTGTATTTCTACCAGTCAGTGAAATTATCCTGCATTTAGTTGACAAATACTTGGTTACATGGAAATCAGAAATTGTTCATCAAATTGGATCTTGAGTAATTCAGACAGTAAATAATATTACACATCCTCTCTTTCCTGCAACTTCTAAGCAGTGAAACTGAGCACTAAAAAGTTCAGTGCAATTGTAATTCAGAACACAGAAATAAAGTTTTTTTTTTTTTTTTTGATAAGAGAACATAGAAATAAAGTATATATAGAGCATTTGACAGTGAAGCTTCTCAAGTTTTGCATTTGAAACTCAGATAAACACCTGATGATCATATTATCCGTCACATTTTGCAGAAGCAATACTAAAACTTAAGGTATAATCTCAGGGCTATAAAAATATTGAATTACGGAAAGAGAATTTTTATACTACCAGAAGAAAGCTGGCTAAATGTAGTAGACTAAAAAAAGACCATATTCTAGGTTTCAGACTCTTAACAAGCAAGCAAGTTCATCATATGCTCTAAGTAATAAAAAATAATTAATAAAAATAAAAATATTGGTCTTCCAGTTGCAATTTAAAAAAAGTAAAGCATATCACTTCCAGTTGAAATTTCTGAAAGAAGTAAAGCATATAACTTACAGAACTGAAGCACTATAATCTGAAAACCGACCTAATGTCATTTGGATTGGATGGATAGGGCATCTCCACTGCTACTCGTCCATCCACTGATCCAACTGCGTATCCTGCAACAAACAACCCTACTTTAGAGATGTCTAAAAGGTATCATATTGGTGTGGTTGTAAAGTGGATCTAGAAGGGAATCCAGAAAACTTGGTAACCTTAGGCATTGTAAACCCTGAATTGACTTTTTTTTTTTTAAAAGAAGGATATGAGGTGTATGCAAATATTCAGTTAGCTGAGATAAATATACCAGTATTTGGTACTTTTGACAGTGACATTGCTTTCCATTGAAGCTGTCTCCAGCCACAGTAACTACATGGTTTACAACAAAAAAAAGCTAATTACTGTAATAATACCTTTAGAATAAGGAATCGAGCTGACACATCTAATTCGAATGTTCAAGTGTGACTCTTTCGATTGAACCAATTTGTCCAACTTACGCAAGTCATACTCATGTATTGATGATCCAATGGCTACCAAAAAATTCAATCCAAAGAGTGACATGGAATCCACCTCTGCACCTAGGTTTCTCAAATACTCAATAGCCTTCGCCATCCGCATGTCCCAAAATAGTATCTTCTTGTCCAAGCCAGCAGAGATTACTTGACCTACAGTGACCATTAAAAAAGGGATAAGCAACACCGAAGGAGTGATAGATTGAATGATACTACAGGCTTTTCTTATGTCTCACGACCAAGCCACCCATTTAACTTACACTGTTGCCCTTTATATTCCAAGAAGTGGAATTAAACATGGGTTGAACTATCCCATAAATAAAGCCACTCCTTTATAACAAGTCTTATGTAAATACAAGAGAAAGCATGTACACAAATACGTCTTTGAGAAACCAGAAAAGAAAAATGACTTATTCAACACTAAAAATCACTTTTTTTTTATAGGTAATAAAACTTTTATTGAAAAAATTGAACATCATGTTCACGATGGTGAACACTTTGAACAATGAAACAAATACAAGAAAATCAAGAGCTACAGGAAATAGAAACTAAAAAATCAGAAACAGCAGTACAGCTTGTCCACCCCCAAACACGAGACCAAAGAAACAGAGTATGAAAAATTAAACATTTTAGATGTTCCAAAGTTCTCGCCTTATCTTAAAAAAAGCAGGCATTACGTTCCTGCCAGACTAACCACATTAAACAAGCCAAGACCATATTCCAAATGTTTGAACGATGCTTTCCAAACCAGTGTCTCCAAATAAAGAAAAAAGAGTTCACTGACCTTGGCATTACCCATTGAATCCCAAACACTGCAAAAACTTCACACCATAAGGCATGAGAGAACTTATTCAACACTAAAAATCACCTAGAAAAATTCTGAAAATTTCCAAGATTGATGGCAAAATAAAACATTAACTGAAAAATATGTAACGTTCAAACATTCCAAAAAATATGTAACGTTCAAACATTCCATGACCGAGGTTCTGATAGTAGCTTACCTGTTTCATCAGAATATCCAATACTTGTTGCTATATCATCATGGTTTCCAATTGTATCATTAATTCCTGAATGCAAGTCATACCTAAAAACAGTTTGCCCCAGAATGAGTCCACACATAATGTCTAATCAGCATAACTTTCAATACAACTCAACAATGTTGCAAAAAAAAAAAAAAAAAAAAATCTAATGTGATACTTAAAAATGCAGTACAACATTGTAGAAAGATACGGTAACTGACAAACATGAAAAGTAAATGTTGAACAGAATGGCTTTTGGGAATCCCATCAGCAGCCCACATGATAATAAATGACATTAATCAATAAGAAAAGATAGAGTCTGCAAATTACTCACTCTTATATAGTAAGCAGATAGATGCTACTAGGTAAGACTGATGAGGCATGTGTAAGAAAGGCTATATAATTTTCACCAAAGATAACTGAGTTACACTAAAGATATACTGGTGGTCACTAGTGTCATTGGCATGTACTCTCCAAGAATGGTGGATGAGTCTAATTGCTAAAATTCCATCATGTCTTCTCGTCACATTTCACCACCCTAATCCACTTCCATTTTTCGCGAAATACTCTCTTATTCAACATACATACGCATATATGTATGTATATATGTGAAGTTTCCTAAAACATGAAGGGGGTGACAGTAGAGGCATCAAGACCCTAAAAATAGAATCCCCTTTATTTATTTATTTATATATTCTACAAAGATAATCAATCGTGTATTAATCTTTTTCCTAATTTGAGTACAAAGAATTCAACCAAAACGCCATCCACAAAATCTTATCACTACTTTTCTTTATATTGATCTTCGGATGAAATTAATCAGTGTACTACCAATAATTATGCCATGCATCCGACATATGCAGCATTCCCTCACAACTTATGAACCCTTACAGATGTGGCCACCTATATGTTGTGAGAGAGTAGGTTTAATATACCAAATGCATGAGATACCCTCTAGTGTACTATACTACATCTTACTCTCACATAAAGGCAGGCCTCACCCTCAGTGAGTAAAAATTATCTTATGTACCAGCTAGCTATTTGCAGCATCTCTCTTACATTGTGTGGACCCTACCCAGCTAATACATGAGATACCACCTCCACATGTGAATCCAAGAACCCACATTTACATGAAAGGAAGGTATATAATAGCCGGTGCCCCGAAAAATTTAATTGATCCACAGTCCTATCCCAAACATCTGTGCCCTAATGTATAATATAAACTAAATTTAAATTAAAAAAATAAAATTCCCTTAGTGTGCATTTGGGAATTGTTGAAAAATGTTTTGCTTTTTTTTTTTTGAAACCGCCCTTTGACTTAACTCTTTTGCAAATAATCTAGGTTTTAGCTTTTTGTAACACAATTAACATAAAAGCTAGGAAGCACGGACACAGGTATGGGTACGACACAGTAACATAAGCAATTTTTGAAAAATTATAACACGAAATGACCAGAACGACACGAGTACAACACCTTAAATGAAGTATCCATGCTTTCTAGCATAAAAGTTACCAAAAAAAACTATATCTTTTCAAAAATACTAGCAAATACACTACCAGAAATAAGCAATTGGCCATTTGGCATAATTTAATCAACACCACTAAGTACTAAATAAAACACCAATAAATAAAACTCACCAAAATTAAACACACCATTAACAAGTCTTTTTTTTTTTTTTTGTTAAGTGCACTGTAAGTAATAAATGAACTTTTAATACAAAAATTAAAAACAAAATCAAATTCAAAAAGCACCTTCTAACGCAGCCATCGGAGGCAGCGGCGAAAGCAACAGATTCATCGTTCTGAAAACAACAATCTAGAAGCGCAGCCTCGCACGGAGCTTCTAATCGGAGCGCAGATCCAACGGCGTCGTATAATCGAAGACTCTACTCCACAAACACACAAAAAAAAAAAACGCAATTATTCCAATTTACAAGCACCAAAACAATTCATGAAAGAATGAGAAAATAGTATAATACTCACAGAGTCCCAAGAAGAAATAAGGAGGTTGTTGGATTTCGGAGCGAATCGGATTCTGGAAATGGCGTCTCGGATTTCCAAACCGGTTGCTGTTCCGTTCATTTTTTTCTCGGAACAGTGAACTCGGTGCTCGGTGCTAGGTGGAAATTGAATCTCAGCCGTTGGATCAGGAAGAGTAGGTGAAATTAAAAATCGGAGGTTTTTGAAGGAGATGAATGAATGAAAGAGAGTGTGTGAAAGAGTATAGGGAAAAAGTTCCCGCTCAATGTGGAATTATCGAAAAATCAAAATCAAATTCGGGTTTGAATTACGAAATTGTCCTCGATTGCCCATTGGCTTTATAGTTTAATATTTATTGTTGGTGAATTGAAATAACAAGTGGATCCGTGGCGCAATGGTAGCGCGTCTGACTCCAGATCAGAAGGTTGCGTGTTCGATTCACGTCGGGTTCAACTCCCACTTTTTTCTTTTTTTTTTTCTAATTTTTATATCTTTTGGGCTTGGGCTTGGGATATTATAGTGATGGGCTAGGCAGTAATGGACTACAAAGCCTCTTTAGAATGTAAGTACATACCGACACCATGATACGAGGCCATAAAACCCATGAAAAATGTGTTTTAATTTTTTTAGAGCGGAGATTTTGATTGGTTGCATTCTACAAATTTTGGTTTCCCACTTCACTTTCCCCATTTTGTTTTGTTTTCTTTATAACAACAGATTAACACAGGCCATGGGTGCTTGTCAAGCTCCAATTTGGGCCTAATTGAATGTCCTATCCGCAAGGAAGATACACGTACAAAAACAACCGAAGGATTATAAATTCTATATCATTCAACCAAAGTGAGTGTTTCCCATGAATTATTAAAACACTGGTAGCTCCATAACTCTAGCACCGGAGAGTAGTGGTGGAATGCTAATATGGTTATTTTACAAAGTCTCCCAATTGTTGAATTTTGATACCACGTACGTACATGCGACTGACGCGGTATCATTTGATTCTAAATTCTTTTTCCTCTCCAACGCCCTCCCCATTTTGTGACCAGCTACATGAAATTATACCTTGACTTGCTATGGATTCATCCCTTGACTATATGCAGAAAGTGCTACACTTTATTGGTCCACAGCTTTTCAGCAAATGGGAGATAGACCATAGTCAATGTGAAAAATTGTCACCCCATTATATAAATTGTACGTTGATACTAGCCATCATAATAAACCCAAACTTCCCCTAGAAATTAATAAGTTCACAATTGCCATATTTTTATTTATTGGTAAATTGTACATTCCCAATAGCCGTTAGGTCTTGAACACACAATCTTACCTAACACAACCTTAGGTTTCACCTTGCTCGTACAAAGAGAACATGTGCTATTTGAGCTAAAAGTCATGGATGATAAAAACCCAAAAATATGACCACAAGAAAAGAGAGGTATATATATATATATAACCCAACAATTTGTTAGGAACAAAGTACTCTCAAGGATTTCAATTGACCTTCATAAAGACAAACACCAGAAACCAACTTTTGTTGGACTCAAGTATTATATAGTTGAAAGCAGGCACATGTAAAATCTAATGTAATTGTGATGAGCAAATACACACATTAGAAATCAAAATGTGAAAAAACAAAATCTAACATGAATTTGCAATGAACAGATCTGCACCCCAGAGTCATTATAAGCCAAACATCAAATTAGACTACAAATTGTAAAGCATCAAAACTTTCACTCTGTTAAAGTAGCACATATTTACAGAAATTGGTTCACTAGCTATGGATCCAAAGACGAACTTATTGATACCAGCCAACAATCATGGGTCTTTTTAAGAAATCACTAGGACCTTTCATCTGGAATAAAGAAATCAAACCTAACATCCACAGAACCTGATGCGTCTCCGGTATCTTTGTACTCAATATTTGTTATTGTTCCAGCCTCATCCAAATCTTGATATTCTGGTTTCACTCTCCGTACTGGCACTGTGACAGAATAAATGGTTCCAAGATCTGAATCAGTAGAGACACTCAGCTGAACTTTATCCCGTGATTCTATCTCCACGAAATCTGATAGAGCCTGCACAATGTTCTTGACAATCTTTTGTTTGGCCTCATCACTAACTGCACATCGGTCAGAGAAGAGAATCATCTTCAAGCGCTGCTTGGCAATCCTAGCATTAGAGTTCTTCCTAGATGTTGGTGATGGGAACACTATCTTCCAAGCCAAGTTTAAACGCTCAAGGAAGCTCATGTTAATGGCATCAAGGAGGAAACTCTCAGCTGCTTGGCTGATGGACTTTGGTGACAGCTTATAATCTCCAGTGACACGCGGAATTTGCTTGGAATGACCACGCATATTGTGGTTATCAAGTACCATGCTGGGCCATTTGGATGTGATATCAGATATGCTGGATCCTCCATTCAGGAAACCAGAGAACTCTACCTATAACACAGCAAAAAAATTTAAAGACTTAAAGCAGGTCAAAGTCTTTGCATAATATCTAAAAACCCTCCATCCATACACATGACATGTAACATGTCCATGTTGAAACACAGAACATCTTGTATCTTTTTCACCCCAATGCCCATATTTGTCCATAGAACCATCACTGCCAGTAAATTGCAAAATAAGGATGCTTCCCAAGCAGGAGGATAAACAATGATGCACTTTGATGACTGTTAATTGCAAAACCCTAACCTCAACCTTCAGTAGATAACAGGACATCATACCACATCCCTCGTTACAATAGCATCAACCCATGACAAAGAAAGTCATCTATTACTCCAGACCCCAAACATTGGCAAATTTAATTCAGTTGTACCCAACAGCACTAAATGTACCCAAAAAAAAAAAAATGAAACTATTGACTTAAATAAAAATCCTAATCAATACTACCATCGTCATCATGAAAATCACAATATTCATCAGGTTAAGAATTCACTTTAGTTTATCCAAAATATTACAACGCGATCAGAAAACAACAACAACAACAACAATCAATCAATCAAGCTTTAGTCCCAAAATTTTGGGATTGGCTGCGATTCCTCAACAATCAACAGTCTAGTCAGGGCCGACCACTACCAGATGTATTTAGGAGACGCCCCAACAGCTAATGTGTATTTGTAGTGGATTTATTCATAATAGAGTGACTAAATTTTAGTCTAGCTCTCAACCTAGAGGAAATAGCAACCCTTCTCCTTTTTCCGAGATTGGGACTAGCTGTGAACAAAATATCCTAGCAAATTCTTAATTCACTCTGAATACTCTTTCCAGGTTGGTGTGTTCAACTTGAATTGGTAGAATAACACATAAAAATATCAAAAAGACCCTGACTTTACTACCAAAAATATACAACATTCCTTTCAGCTACATCCATATGAACCAGAAATTATAAAATAAATAAATAAATAAATAAAAATAAATAAATAAATAAATAAAAAAGCCATTAATTCAAATCATCAAAGCTCTGTTTGGTAGCTAAGAAGTCGCAAGGAAAAGTAGAATAAAATGAGGAATCTCAAAATTACAACTCCAACCCTCAAACCAGTCACAAGATCCTACATTTTCAGTTTTTTCTTGACCCCTTCAAGTGAATTAAACAGAGAAAACAAAGAAAATATAGAATGAATTGCATAAAACCCAGATAGAATTCAAGAAAAAAAAAAAAAAGAGACAAAAATACATAGAGAGAATTAGCAGTGAGAAACAATAAAAGGGTGCAAAGAACTGAAACCTTAGAAGGACGCAAAGAGCTTCGAAGAGGGTGTGCATGGTACGAGCCCAGTGTTGCAGAGACCCTTAGATCCCCACAAATCGCCATTTCTTTCTCTCTCTCTCTCTCTCTCTCTCTCTCTCACTTCGGTGGCTCTCTTTTTGGGCCTTCGTTGTTTTTCAGGAGCTGGACAACAGTGATGCTTGTGTGTTTGCCACTGTGGGGGAAAACGATGTCGTTTAATTTATCAATGCAAGTACTACATTTAATTTATCACCTAATATTGGCAACGATCTTTGAAATTGTAAAACATAATAATGATGTCCATTGAAACAAGATTAGTGGGAGTGAACAACAATACAAAACAACCTTTTTCTAACACGTAGACTTGAATTTATGTTATCAATTCTTTTTTTTTTATATACAAAAATAAACAAGATCGAGATTAAATCAAACTTTTCTTTTTTTGATAAACAAGATTTGAATTATAAACTTCTCTCTTGAAAATGCTAGAATATGTCAATTGAGTTACAAGACTCTTAACAATACTAAATTATACTTTTAATCCTTATAATTTTGGATAATTTTCATTTTGATCATTTAAGTTTGAGATTTTTTTTTTTGTCGACCGAGTATACTTCCATTTTCAAAATGGTCATTATGTTCATGTACATAATTAATCTAGTTGTCCATAAAATGTCTTAGAGATTGATACTAGTCTACACCCATCAAGTAAATCCCTTTCTACACAAATTAAGGCATACATAAATTCATGCCAAATACTGCCTGATTTGAAGCCCTTAAGTTTTTCATAGTAATCTCTAATCCCTTCAAATTGATTTTAAAAACTTCCTTGGAGTGTTTCATTTGTACCATGCCTAGCTTTGAATGCTTTGTCCATAGAAACTTCTGCTTGGTAGTATGCTCTTATACTTTCTTTTATGTCCACTAGCTTCATCATGTAATCCTTCCAACCACCTCTTTTCTCTCCTTTCCTTCATTCCTCTTCGTTCTAAATAGACTCTTACGCTATATTTGAAAAGGGGGAAGTGAGGGGGAAAAGAAGAGAAATTAAGGAAAAATACGTCATTTCCTCCGTTTGAAAAAGTGTAGACACAAATTTCCTTGAGCACACTTTTCGCTGTTCACCCAATTTGGGCAAAATTGAAGGGAAACAAGCACTAAAAGATTTTAAATTTATCTCTCTCAAATTCAGATAAATTTAGAAATAAAAAATATATATCTTTCATTTCATTTCATTTCTCTTTACAAACCAAACAAAGGAAAGCATATTAATTCTTCTCTTTTCTTTTCTCCTTCTTTTCTTATTTCCAAACACACACTAGAGAGGTGTTTCTCTTTCCTTTCTTTTTCTTTTCTTTTCTTATTCATTTATTTTCCTTTCTTTTCCCTTAGTTGGAAGTTGTAACCAAACAAAGTGTTAAGGAACACACCCACCTTGCACTTGCCATACAATCATAAAAAGGCCCTTGGACAAGTGCGTACGTTTTTTTTTTTTTTCACATGAGGAGAAACCAATTTCTTTATTTGTTAGTATCACATTCACAATTTTCACACCTATACCTCACCCCTCACAATTCATTCTTCACCATTTATAACAATAAGCCCTTACAACCTCTTTGAACTCAAATTGGTCATTAAAAACCATCCACATTTCAAATACTGGGTATGTCTTTCTTCTTTTTCTTTGATATAAAAATCCCATCTTTTTTTTTTCTTCTCTAAAACAGTAACAAAAATTTAAATTACTTGTAAATTGGTAAACTTCGATATTTTACACTACAAGTCCTGTTGCTTTTTCCAACTTTATATTATCACATTTAATTTCTTGATCTTTTATTAGCTTTTACCAGGAGAAAATTGCCAAATGCCCTTTTCGGACAAAAAAAGCAGCATTTTGCCCATTTTTCCAAACTAATTAGGGAAATGCCCTTCTTTTGAAAGTCGATTTTCTCAAAATCGAGTTATAAAAAAAAAATTCTGGAGCCCTATAGTGGCGTTTTAAGGAGCCTATAGTGATATTTTAAGGACCTATAGTGGCGTTTTGTAACTCGATCTCCATGAAGTCGAGTTACATGCAATTTTTTTTCCTTTTTTTTACCTATAACTCGAGTTCATAGAGCTCGAGTTACAAAACGCCACTATAGGTCCTTAAAACATCACTATAGGCTCCTTAAAAATGCCACTATAGGGCTTAACTCGATTTTGAGAAAATTGAGTTTCAAAAGAGGGGCATTTCCCTAATTAGTTTCGGAAATAGGGCATAATGCTGCTTTTTTTGCCCGAAAAGGGCATTTGGCAATTTTTTCCGCTTTTACCAAGAAACCCAGAAAGCTAGCTTGGGCAAACATGTTTGGACAAGTACATTGGCAATAATAGATTAAAGGGTGTCTATTATTAAAACTGTGTTTCACCCATGTCTAAATACCCAGCAAGTTAGAGACTTTGATGTGAAATGAGCAAAGAATGTCATGCAAAATGTAATTTATGGTTAAATATATTTAGAGGATAGCCAAAAGGAATAAGAAAAGAATTGTTATGTACTTTTTCTCTATAACCTTAACCAAGTTTATTAGTTATTACACTAAAGCATTGTTGCTCATTTCACCTTTATATGCTTGTGTTTACCTTAATTGTTGTTTATTAGTTTTACCAAGAAGCCAGAATGCTGCTTGAGCAAACAATGTTTATACAAGTTCATTGGCAGTACTAAAATTAATGGGTTCCTATTAAATTTCATTTCAACCCATGTTTAAAATTAATCCCTGCTTTAATACCAAGAAAGTTTGAGGCTTTCATGTAAAATGAGCAAATAAATGTCATGCAAAATTGACTATATGGTTAAATATTTTTTGAGGATAAACAAATGAAATACAAAAATAATTCTTGTGAGCAAACTATTAAGAAATGTGCTTTGTGTTGTGAAGGAGGTGCGGCAATTACTTGCAAAAATGAACTTGAGAAGATAAATGAAGAAAACCTTGTCGTAGTGTCATCTCAGCTGAGGCAAGCAATGATGCCAGGGTGGTCTCCTTCTATGAAGGTTCTTGGGATGGATTGGAGCAAGAGACATGGGGAATCAGAGGTTTCGTGTAACATAGATGATTTTGTACACAATGCAAATGTAGATTCTAGTCGTTTTGTTGTCGTTCATGGAGCGGTCAGTAACATGGATCCATTCATGAATTGGGAAATGATTCTTGATGATAAGCATTTAAGACACTGAATTGAAATATGATTATGATGCTAATTAATAGTGTTGCATAAACAATGAGAATGATTTCCAAAGTCCCATTACTGAATTTAACAATACCATGTGCTATATATGCACGCAAACATCAGGAAAACAAGAAATGCAACAATACTTAGAAGGAACTTTTAGGTCTGAACAGTAACTAATAATTAACGATATTATGGTGGTCACTAGGTTTCAATGCTTTCCTCATACTCCACTGTATGATGACTTTCCTCTTTAACCTTCTCGTACATTGCGTATAACACCATGTGGAGTAGCTCCAAGACCAAAATCACAGTATTTGGAATCTAGAAAATTAAGACAAGAAAGAAGAAATTAAGCTACAATTTAATCTAAAACAGTGATAGAATTCGCAAATGAAAATTACTTACAATAATAAAAAGGTCATGACTGAACCAACCATATGCAAACCACAATCCTGCATTCAATGTGTGGAAAAATGGTACATAGAAGGGAATAGACTCCACACTTCTAGTTAGAACCTATAAAAAGGTAAAGAAAGGTAAAATGCTTACACATAGTTTTTTTTTTTTTTTTTTTTTTGAAAAAATGAGAGTAATTAAATCTCTTGACTTCAAATACTTTAATTAGTTCACTCACCACAATACTTATGCGTCTTAAGAAAACACCAACTAAACTGATACCACAAATGCATCCTAGAATTTTGAGACGTAATATGCCATCCACTCCAAAATATGTGACAAGGAAGACTGAGCTGAACAACCCCGTGTTCAAAAAAGCAAATGCTTTGAGAGTCCAGATTTGCAATAAAAAATTCAACATTAATATACAATTGGGTGAATAAAATCTATAATTTTCCAATTAATACAGATTTAATACTAACCCTTAGGGGCTTTGGTGCATAAACAATATATAAGACAATATATATTATCTGCATCACACAATCAAATAACTTGACTACGCAAAGAAGCAGATAATCTTCTTTGAATACTGCGTAGTACAGCCAAAGTGAGGAATTGAATAAAGCCATCACGAAAGGTTCTGACTGGAAACCTTGTGCCGATTTCTTCTTAATAATTTGATAAAATGTTGATCTGAAATATAATTTTTTATACATTAAATTTCAATGCTGATTTTTTGTTCAACAATACTAAATTTACGAGTTGAAAGTGGCAAAAATTGATACTTACACTGGAGCCAACACTGCCACCAATGAAATACTGCTACCTGGTAGTAAAGAAAATATAAGTTAATTAAACTTATAATTCAAATAGTTTCTTAATTTGTGTTTTACATCCTAATTTTATATAACTTAGAGCATTGGAGGGTGTACACAGTCAGTTGGTGTTTGAGCATTCACAGTAACAAAGCCTTTTTTTTTTTTTTTTTTTTATAAGATTCACAGTAACAGAGCCTTTATCTCCTTCTTTCTCTTTATCTCTTTCTTTATCTTTATCTCCGTTGCCTATTCCCAATATTGCCCCCCACTACCAACAAACAGTCAAAGTCTCAAACAATCAAATGCTTTATATATTATCACTTTATTTATTTATTTATTTTTTTGATAAGCTGCGATAGTTGTATTAAATTAAAACTGGAAAAACAAGAGAAGGGCAATCAACCTTACAAGCAGACTGTAAAGCAGACTGTATCACTTTATAAATCACAACTCACAGTCAAATGCTTTAGCAAAAACTATATATAAATCACAACTCACATCTCACTTTCTCAACTCAGAATCTCCCACTCATCAGTCGCAAAAAAAAAAATCTTTGAGATAAACAGAGACTCCCAAGCCCCAAACACAATCGCATATTCAAATTCAATTCATAGTCATCCTTTGCAACAAAAAAAAAAAAAAAAAAAAAAAACAATCAGAGATTCCTACAATCATCCTCAGCAAAAAAAACAACACAATCAGTTAATCACAGATTCACAACACAAACATTATATCAATGTTATGTTAGGTTTTGAAGTTTAAAGAGAGAAAAACTACTTGAAAGGGCAAATTGGAATTTTGGGATGGAGGCTGGGGTGGAGGGTGCAGCTGCCGTAGACAGTGGTGGGTTGGGCAAATCAAGCTGCCGGAGGCGCTAAGGGTAGTGGTAGCGACGTGGGTCTGTGGTAGCTGAGACTAGGCGGCATGATGGTGGCCTGTGGCGGCGCCGTGGCTGGCCGCTGACTCCAATCAGTACTCAGTACTCTCTCTCTCTCAGTCTCTACACTCCAATCACTCTCTCTCGATCATTATCTCTCTCGACTTTCTTTGTCTCTCCCTTTCTCTCTAATTTTTTTTAAAAATAATTTTATCTAAATCGGTTTGTAGGGTTAAAAGTGTTAATGCGTTTTAAAAAAAAAAAATTTGGGTTGGGCTGGGGGGCCCTGTAAGGGTTGGCTGGGCTTAAACACTACCTTTTCACGGCAAAACCAGCCCACCACCACCACACCAAACCACTACCTTTTCACGGCAACCCATTTGTCTCTCCCTTCATCGCAGCCGTAGCCCATTTCCACTACACTAAACCAACCCACCACCACACAGACCGAAATCCTCGCCCACCACGACCCACCAAAACCCACGACGCACCAAAACCCACCAAAACCCACGACCCACCAAAACCCACCAAAACCCACGACCCACACATCCCACGCCCACCATCCGGTGATCGTTGCTTTAGGAACACCACCCTCAGACCTCAAACTCGGACCATCAAAACCACAGAGCTCAAACCCACGACAAACCCACAGTGAGAAAACCCACGACAGCCAACCCATCCACCTCAGAAATAGCAACCCTCAACCTCATCGATCCACCACCATTAGAACACAAAGAACAAAGAGAAGAGAGAATCGAAGATCCTACCTAAAATCACAAGGGAGAGTTGGGAGAGAAGAGAGTTTCAGAGACTGAGAGAGTAGGGAAAAAACTTAGGTGCTCCGGGAGCAATGCTCCCTCCTCTCACATGACGGATGGGGCCTACCCCTCAAGTAAGAGGAGGGAGCATTGCTCCTAGAGCATGTAAGAATTACCCAAGAGAGTAGTGCTTGTGAGAGTGCTTGTGAGACAAGAGAGTTTCAGAGATTGAGAGAGAAGTGTAGAGGAGGACTCAGAGAGAAAGAGAGAGAGAATCCGAATAAATTATTATTATTTTGTTTACAAACCCGTCAACAGTAGGTTCTAAACACATGTTACATCCTAAGCCGTCTATGCATAAAGTGATCCTTAAATAAATAAATAAATAAAAAGAAGAAGAAGAAGAAACACACGCACACCTACAGGCACATGCACATGATGAACAAAACATGCAACCCATATGTTTTAAACTCTACAATACATGTAAAAATTTTAAACTCTACCCATACCGATCAACCAAATGATCTTGGACAAGGTGTAGTCACTCATTGTGCCCGCCATCCCTAGCTTTCAGTCCTGCAGAGAGAGAGAAAAAATAAAGAGTGATCAGGATAAAATGTTGGGGTGTTTAAACAACAACACCTTTACCAAATTTAAAAATCAACATAGACTCTCAGGGACGGAGCTACTCTTTGATTTAACAAAAAACAAGTTGGGAAAGAAAAAAAAAGGACGAAGAAGAAGATTATTACAAGAAGAAGAGCAAGCAGATAAGTAACACCTGTGTTTAAACTCCAGAAAAGTGAGCTAGGTAAACTGGGAATAAGTGATTTATTTATAGTGGCAAAACTTAGGTACGGTCCCTTGTGTACAGTACCTTAAGTTATCCTATTAAATGAAATGACTCAGTATTTGGAGGAGATTGAAGAGTGGAAAGGATGAAACTATGAAACTTGTTAGTTGTAGAACCCAGTTCGAAAACCTGATATAAAAAAAGGTGATCAGAGATCCTGAAATATTATTGTTAATAATAATAATAATAATAATAATAATAATAATAATAATAATAATATATAGAGTAATGATTCCTACGTACATAGTATTAAAAACACAATTTCATAATTTGAGTAAGTAATATCAGCTTAGTGAATAAAATAATATCTTTTAAGTTTATATCCAAGTTAACACTAGTTTGCAAATTATAGTTAGGTTGTATATATTTTTAGACATACAACCCCGATGTGGCATGTTTTGGGGCACAAAGAATGTCCATTTCTCATGACAGCCTGGAGTTGGATATGGTGTGACAGAAATCAAAGGGGTGTTTGAACAATGGAACAGGCCACAACGTGATGTAGCCAGAGAAGCAACTGTTTTAATGAGTTTAAGACCAATTTTGACAGTGCAACTTTTAAGGATTAGGACTGTTCTTGCTTCCACTACATCAAAAAATGTCTATTACATCAAGTGTTAATACAACAAAATATGTATATAGTAGTTTTAGACAAAATATCGCATCTACAAGTTAAAATAGTTGCAATAGTAACTTAAAGTGTTAAATTATTGCATCAACAATAATAAGTTGCAATAACTTATAATTTTCAGCTGCAATAGAAGTTTTAATATAAGGAAAAATTGTTGCAATAACTTAAAATGAAAAAATCGTTGCAATAAATTGATACCAATTGTTTTTGCAATCTATTGCAATAAAAATTTTGAATTAATAGCTATTGCATTGAAGTTACCATTGTAATAATTTGATATTAATTCTTTTACAATCTATTGCAATGACAAACACGTAACTGCAATGAGTATATTATTGCAATAACTTGGTATCAATTATTTCATAGTGAATCGCAATGACAAAATGAATTAATTGTCTATTACAATGAAGATATCATTGCAGTAATTTAATCCGACTTATTTTATTCAATTATTTGCAATCTATTACAACAAGTTTCGTGAGGTAATAGCCTATACTTACAAGATATTCGAAATAGTAAATTGTTTATTGCAACAATATATATATCATTGCATCAAAGTTATTATTAAAATATTTGAAATTTATTGCAACAAAAATTTTTGTTGTATAAACCTATTACCTCAAATTTTATTGCAACATCTTGTATCAACTATTGCAATGACTCTAATGTTATTGCAATGGTTTTTTTCGTTGCAATAAACATTTTTTCTTGTAGTGTTCCCACATCGCCTAGTTTGCTTGGTGTGCATGGGTATATCAACAGCTCTGCGACTCTAACTGCCGCTAGCAGTTTTGGAGTTGGCATGTTGTTGTATGTTTGTGTGTTATAAAAAAAAACCTGTGTGTGGGCTTTGTCCCACATCACCTAGTTTGCTTGGTGTGCGTGGATATATCAATAGCTCCGCGACTCTAACTGCCGCTAGCAGTTTTGGAGTTGGCGTATTGTTGTGCTTGGTGTGCGTGGGTATATCAATAGCTCCGTGACTCTAACTGCCGCTAGCAGTTTTGGAGTTGGCGTGCTACTAGCATTTGTTATATAGTGTATGACAATGATGTTGTTCAAATGGTGAAAATTATTAGAGGGCACCATGAAATTGACATGATGTTCTTGGAAGACTTTGGGCAAGAAGATACAAATAATAGAAAGGGGGGAGAGGGGGCAGAGATTAATAATGGGGTTATTAAGGAATATGATAGTGCTTGTGAAGTCCATTTTGGTGGTAGTGAGAGTGACAATAATGATATGTTTCATATGTATATTGGGAATGAGAAAGTAACACCAATAGAAAATACAAGAGGGAAGGAAATATATGAGGTAGCATCATTAAATGGCAAGAGGCAAAAGGTGTTAAGGATTAGGACTGTTCTTGCTAATGTGATTGAAAAGACAAAAGCAAGACTGCACAGTTTTTGCTACTTAGGAAGTTGGCTACGGAAATAATGAGGGAGTCCAACAAATACTTTACTTGAGCTGGCAAAGTCTACAAAAATAAAAATGAGATTTTCATTTCTAGGAAACTTACAGCACAGATTTTTTTTTTTTTTCTTTTTTTTTTTTTTTTTTTTTTTTTGTGCTAAACAACAACATTATCATTCAACAAGCAAAACAATGGCTGTCAGCCTTACAAGCATCTGCAATTATTACAGGAAGATTATACATATTGAAACACAAAGCTCTACAAAATCTAATTGCATACTTTGCAGCCACATGGGCAGCAGTATTGCAGCATCTTCTAACCCAACTAAATTTACAGTTCAAAAAGAAGTTACTAAGATCAAGGATATTACTACTAGTAGTAGCAATGGACCAATCAGGTTGCAGTTCAAGTGTGGTTAAGGGATCAATACAGGACTTAGCATCTCCTTCAATGATGATATGCTGCCAATTCTCCTTTTGCGCTAGCTGGATTGCCCAGTATACAGCTGCAGCTTTAGCTTGCATTGGTGAGCACCATTCAGGCCTTTTAGCCCAAACTTTAAGCACCTCTCCATTTTTATTTCTAGCCACCACCGCCAAAGCAATGGCATTATCAGACACAACATCATCCACATTAACTTTAATCCATCCATCCTCTGGAGCTTCCCAACCATTTACGCTCTTGTCCCTGGATATGTTCTTTTCCTTAGATAAGGTCTTAGCATACTCCAATGTTCTCTTCTTTATAAGTTGGGAGGCCTCCATAATGTCAATGTGGCCAGCATTGTACAATAACTGATTCCTCATGAACCAAATTGCTTCTAGAGTGAACATCATTCTTAATGAGTCTAGCTCATTATCCTCTTTATTCCTTGCTGATACCACCCCCAAAAAGCTGTTAGGACTAACTATGAATTTGACAATATCCTTATTAGTGGATATCGGTATAAAATCCGATCTCAATCCATCACAGCTGGCAAACCAAAGTGCCTTGGCTACATTGCACATAAAAAATAGATGGCAGCAATTTTCTATATTTTTGCCACATAACACGCAGTTTGGATCCCCTTCACCAATTTTCAGCACAATATTTTCTTTTGTGGGGATGGCATTTTGTCCAATCCTCCACAATAGCATTTTTGTTTTTTCTGGAGCTCTCAGCCTCCACAATTTCTACCAAGGCACATTATATGGAGCATTGCTTGAAGATTGATCATGGGATGCTCTATAGGCTGACTTAACAAAGAAATCGCCCTTTTGGTCTAGAACCCAAATAAGCTTGTCTGGTCTTGGGCTCAATGGGATTTGGATCTAGATAATTGCTTGGACTGAGATTGGGTCAAACAACTCTTGGAGGAGGTTGATTTTCCAACTACGACAACTTGCATCAATTAATTGTGATACCATCAACGGGTTTTGGATGATACTTTCATCTTTCAGTTTAGGTTTGAATCCTTGAACCCAAGGGATCCATGGATCTATCCAAGCATTCACAGATATATAGATCCATGGATCCATGGATCTATATATTTAGGTGCCCCATTGTTTCTATCTAAAGCACCTTCAAAGGACTTACAGCACAGAAATTGTTTATTATTATTATTATTATTATTCCGAGAATATCTTTATTATTAAATTAATATTTAGAAAATCGCAATGTCGCATTCTAACAGATTACTTCAAACCAATTGAATTGACCAGTCAGGTATATGTGGATGCTACTCATGCAATTCAATTGAACGGAACTAAATAAATAAATTAAAGCGTTCAGCGTTGGTGACATTCCTAACACATATTTGATGAGCAAATTTCTTTCTTCCTTTATATTTTTTTATGTGTGTGTGTCTATATATCTATATTAGAATTGAGATATATAAATATTCACAGTGCAATGAAAAGTTTGTATGTAGAGGAGGCCCCAGGCTATCTAATGGACCAACTAATAAATGAAGATATAAAAGCAATTGAGTTTGAGGCAATATAATATTACTCTATCTGTTTTTTTTTTTGTTTTTTTTTTTTATATATAGATATATATATATAAAAAAATAAAAAGAAAAATCACTGTAAAGAGCAATATTATTAGATACGATATATTAAATTATAAACTTGTTCACCAGAATTTAGTTAGGAAATTTAACAGGCTGAATTCCAATAATTGTAAACAAATAAATTATTATTATTATTATTATTATTATTATTATTATTAGGGTTTCTTGTGTTGAAATAACTTTGTCAAAAAAGCCTAACAATAAAAGATTAAATATTAGGCCTGATATATACATCACCATATGATATCTATCAAACTTTTTCTCTAAAAATTTTCTGATTAGGTGATAATTTAGGTCTCCTTTAAGCATAGTAGTTATATTTCTTTAAAAGATTTTAAATTGATCTCTCTTAAGTTCAAACAAGTTTAGAAATATAAAAACATATATCTTTCTTTTCATTTCACTTCCCTTTACAAACCAAACAAAGGAAAGCATAGTAATTCTTCTTTCTTTCTGTTTTCTCCTTCTCTTGTTATTTTCAAACACATGTGAGAGAGGTATTTTCCTTTCCTTTCTTTCTCTTTTTTCTTTTCTTATTCATTTATTTTCCTTTCTTTTCCCTTAGTTGCAGGTTGTAACCAAACAAAGTGTTAAGGAACACATTAGCAACCCACCTTGCACTTGCCATACAATCATGAAAAGGCCCTTGGACAAGTGCGTACATTTTTTTTTTCTTTCACATGAGGAGAAACCAATTTCTTTATTTGTTAGTATCACATTCACAATTTTCACACCTATACCTTACCCCTCACAATTCATTCTTCACCATTTATAACAATAAGCCCTTACAATCTCTTTGAACTCAAATCGGTCATTAAAAACCATCCGCATTTCAAATACTGGGTTAGGCACTTGGGCATATCAACTTTAGCCCTAAATTCAGGCTATATTGGCTGCTCCTCATCCTCTGAATAAGGAGGTGTGCCTAGGATATCAAAATTGCCCCAATAATTTAGTACTGAGATTATTATTATTTTTTTTAGTTCAATATTTAGGGTGGGAGGATTTAAACTTTGAATGTCTCATTTGTTGCATTCTCGCCATGATCAACCTAACCAAGATCATTGTCACTAGTGTACTGGGCAAATAAAAGAACGAGACCACCTAAGCTTATCAGTGGGTGCTCACGAGTCACCAGCATATTCTAAGTAAATGTGTATTAATCTCCCAAGTGCAATCAACAACCATTCAAATGATTCACGTTTGTACCAAAGAGATATAAACCATCATGTACTTGCTTCACAAGAATTAAAAAAAAAAATGATATGCAAATATATTGGTAACCCTAATGTTCTTACACCACAATTCAATTATGGTATTTTTTTGAGAATGAATTCAATTATGGTATTGAAAAAAATAAATAATAATAGTGTGTAGTATAATTTAAAAAACATATGTATCGGTAAGAATGATGTTGTTTTCGCTTGGGGTTTAGTGATTTTTGGGGGGCTTTGTTTTGAAAATAAAAATAAAACAATGTTGTTTTTTTCAGTTGATGATGTGTTCCCTCTAAAACAAAACCACCTCAAGAAGTCTTATTATTAAAAGAATGAGTTATTTCCAAATGCAACACAACATTAGAGATATTAGTCTATATTTTGACATTTTAAGAGGTAAAATTCAAATTACCCAAACTTTAGGAGTGTAAACTACAATTTTGTCAAATATTTTATATATGATGAATGTATGATAATTAAGTGATAATGATAAAAAGTTAATTCATAAATATGTAGAAAATAAATTAGCAAAATTTAATTAGGATATGTTTAGTAGATCTCCTAAAAAAATGTGTTTAGACTTTAGAGAAGATAAAATCTAATAAGAAATTGTTTAGTGCTAGGTTGCTTTATCTAAAAATACAATGAGTTATAATTAGTTTAATTAACATAGTTTAGAGTAAACTACATATTTAGTCTCTATTTTTTATACCATGTTTCAATTTAGTCCATAACTTTTCAATTACATCAATTTGGTTCTTAACTTTTCAATGTCGTGTCAATTTAATCACCACCGTTATTTCTTGGATGAAAATTGCTAACTTTACAAAAAACTATAAAAAAAAAAAAATTTATTGTCACATCAACGGAAACTAATTTTTTATTTTGGTTTTTAGATAAAAATATAGATAAAACTATAGATATAGATATAAATGACAAATTAATACTGCATTTTTTTTTTTTTTGAGAGTGTTAATGACAAATTAATAAGTTAATCAAGTAGCGAGTAAAATTGTTTGACAAGAAAATAAATTGAATTTTAACCCAATCTAATTTGGTGATAAATCATAAATTTGAGCTCCAAAAAAAAAAAAAAAAAAAAAAAAAAAAAAGAAAAAGAAAAAAAGAAAAAAAGGAGGAGGAAAAGTAAAAATGGTAGGCATGAAGCAAGCGATACATACGGCCAGTGAGGTTTCCCATGAACCTGGCAAAACATCATCGTATACATTATAGAGAGAACAAAGTGTCACTATAGTCCTTAAATCCAAACTCCCAAAAAAGCTTCTCTATCTTTTTCCAGTGAATGGGGAGATGGAGAGCTTTTTCCCTTCTCCTCAATCACATATCCACTGCATCCACAAAGTGTCTCACACCTAATAAATCTTCTCTTCCTCTCAGACTCACACCTCTCTATCTCTCTCTTCCTTCAACTCTGACTCTTCGCGCTTTCCTCACCTCAACAAGACCCTTCTCCGCAATCCCATCTCGGGTCCTGGTCGATACCACAGACTACGATTATGGGTACAATAACGAGTTTGTGGCTAAGGAAGACGAAGAAACTGGAAAGATTCCCATTAAAGCTTACTTTCTTTGTACTAGGTTCGCTCAAGTTTCAACCTTTTCCTTGATTTCTCAATTGGGTTTGGCTACTTTTGTGATTTGCCTATGTGGGTCTGGCTCCATATTGTGTTTTTCTCTGTATTCAAGATTGAATACCATGTGTTTGTGTTTATGTGTGTGTGTTTGATGTTGGGTTTTATGAAATCATAGTATCTGGGGTTTTATGTTTTGTTTTTGTTTTTGCTTATATGTGTGAATTTTATGTATGTAAAGGTTAAAATAATTGATTTCTATAGGGGTTGGCTCTATAATATCTTCATTTATGAACTTCTTACTTTTTTGAAGGGTGTGTTTTTGTTCTTTTTGATTTGAGATTCATGGTTTTCGCAGTATCAATCTGAAGAGTATGCAAGCTGAGAATTTAAGCAACGTAGTCCCTCCTTCCTCCCGCTCATCAAATTATATTGCCCTCAGATATTGTGATTTCCCTTCAGAAAATGCTGTAAGATGATCAAGAAACAATTGGATGCTTTTACTTGGTTTCAAGTTCTTACTATGTTTATAGAAACTAGAATCCGAGTTGCAAAATGTTATGCTGGTTATTCGGGCAATGCATCCACTTTTGGTGGAATGCACTTACTGTCGCACCAAGGCTCTATCTCTAATAAAATGGAACCTCAACATCACCTTTAAATTATCTGCCTCAAATAGAACTTCTTGCTATGCTGCCTAATCTCCTTTTGCATCAAGAAATTTCAAACATTTTACCTTAAATAATGAGTACAAAGCTGATGTTGCTTGATGTCATAGGACTAGTTTTAATTATTATAGCAGTATTTGGTTTTCTAATTTCATTGAATGGGTGATCAAATGGTCAGATATTAAAGTTCATAACTATTCATTGGGCAAAGCTGTCTTCTCAGTTGTTATGAAATATATGACGTTGAGTGTTTGATATTAAACTTTTATAAGTTGATTTAAATATCCCTGTCAGTTTGGCCTAGCTGCCTATGTTTGTTAAGGGGTGGGGTGGGTTGCTACATATTAGGCTCATAATTTTCCAAATTACAAAAAAGCTGCCCATGCAGCACCCACCCCCTGGGGGTCCTGAAATGCATAACTAGTGTTTCTAATTGGCCAGTAAATGCAGCAGAAGTAAAGTATGTGGCTGTGCCCATCAAACACATTTTAACTGGACTTGTACATATGGTACCTAGACTTTAATAGAAAATCTTCCCAATCTCTAATTAAAGTTCATAGTATGATTGGGATGATTGGTTTATCATTTGTTTTGATAACATGAGACTTTTCATGTAGGGCCTCGGAGTCAAGGGAAGCCTGAACAGCTGTCGTTATATGGTTGTTTTCCAGTATGGATCTGCTGTTCTATTTAATATTGAGGATCATGAAGTTGAAACTTACCTGGACCTAGTTAGAAGACATTCTTCTGGATTGCTTGCAGAGATGAGGAAAGATGGTAAGTTTGTTTAAGAATGGGATTAAGTGTTTAACTAAATGAAACTCTTTAGTACAAGGATGCTCTATTTGTTTTCATTTATTATTCTAAAGACCTACTGCTCTGTAGCTATATGATCATGTCAGTTGCTTTCCTGTAGTTTGTTGTGTCCATTATCTTCATCATCATGTTAGTTCCTAAACATTCTCCCCAAAGCTTTTATTTATTCATTTCTATCTACTATATGAGTAATTTACTATTTGGCTCTCTACGTGTCTTTATATTAGATTATGCTGTAAAAGAGAAGCCACTGTTAGATGAGGACATGAAGGGAGGGCCAGACTACATCGTTCTCAAAACTTTGGATACTGATGGTGTCCGTATTATTGGAAGTGTGCTTGGCCAAAGCATTGCTTTGGATTATTTTGTTTCACAGGTAATTTCTTATATATTCTGTGACGTCTTTAGTGGAGCATTGCTGCATTGGGTGCCTTGCTTTCTTGCTTTTAAACCACTTTTGGTGCGTTACAGATTCTCTAGGTTGGAACCATTCTATATAAGCATTCAAGATGTAGATTAATTGTCCATATGCCACGCAATTTGTATTGCTTGGAACAGCTTATCAATTTACGAGGAAGTTTGATTGAAACTAAATTTCAAATTTCAATGACCTTAATATCTGTCTTCAGGTTGATGGTATGGTTCAAGAATTTGCAGAAATAAATCGTGGAATGGAGAAAACTGGAACTTTTACCATGCATAAGAAGAAGCTCCTTCAACTTGTTGGGAAGGCTAATTCCAATCTAGCTGATGTAATTCTCAAAGTTGGTCTTTTTGATAGGTAATGTAATTGTGATGCTAATTGTTGTTTCATGTGATTCTTCAGTATGTGGCTGGTTATCTCTATTCTCTGTGCACATAATGAGTGCCTACTGGATATCACTTTTTACCATTCTAGGCTGTGACTGCATAGACCCAATAGCTATAATTGGCTTTGTCCCTTCAGTTGGTTGAAGTTGTACCAAGTGAGCAGAAATTACAGGTCAATAAATTCAGTACTTGGATAAAGTTGAAGTATGAAATATCAATATCACAAGTGCTTATTAGTTGAATTTATACAAGAACTCGAGTTCTTTACTTGAGTTCTGCCTACTCTAGCTTGTCTTATCTCATTAAACAAACTTGCCATTAGGTTTGAGTGGGGCTCATAAAGCTTGAACAAAAAGCTGTTTCTGCTGATGATGATTCTTGACTTTGAAGTCATTAGAACTTCTTCTCTGGCTTCCAAAGCAACACACTAACTAAATTGAGAACTTTGTAAATGTACTATAATTTCACTTTACAAAGATTGGATAACCTCAAAATCTGTTTCTTAACGTAGCTTACTTCTGAATACGTTCAAGTATATGTATATTCACATTTTTCCTATTTCTTTTCTACAGCATTTTGAGTACATGATTTTGGCTCATATGTTTGTATCTTGCAGCTCCTCATGTTTGTTTTGTTCTCGCATTATTCAGATCTGATATTGCCTGGAGGGATGCAAAATATGCCCAAATATATGAATATCTTCGGGAGGAGTATGAAGTGACTCAACGCTTTGGGAATTTAGATTTTAAATTAAAATTTGTAGAGGTATGTCTGCCCTTATGTCTCTCGCTGATGCAAGTGTATAACTTGGTCCTTTTGAATTCTAGGGTTGATTACTTCATTAAAAAAAAAGAGAGTACACAATCAAGAGGTAAAAAAAATTGAAATAGGATGTAATCTGCAGTGATTGTGAGAACATCCAATGCATCTTCTAGGACCAGACCATTTGCCACAACTTGTTGAGGCATTGTGTTGTCCTAGAAGAGCTGTTTCTTTATAGTTCCAGCACCACAGTTATGTCACCTATATGATGCAACTTAACTGATAATTGATGGAACTAATCATGCTTTAATTTGGAACTCTCCTTTTGCAGCATAACATTCATTTCCTTCAAGAAGTCCTCCAAAACAGGAAGTCAGATCTCTTGGAATGGTGCATCATCGGCCTATTGACGATTGAGAATTGCATATCAATATACGAGATTGTTCGTGATTCAAACGCAGTTCCTCTTTAATATTGCAAGCAGATTAGGAAACTTGTAACAGTTAATTCAAGTAATAGCAAAATTCAATCAATTGATTGAGCAATTCCATTCATTATTTGTCTATGCAATAAGTATTCTTACATTACCATCGGAAATTGTCTATTCTCCATTCTATTATACTGATTTTATAAATATAGAGAAATGGAAACTAAAATTGTAAAATTATTGGAACAGCAACAAAGGGAACTGCTGGTGATAATGTGTTGTATTCAGATTTGTATATGGAGGAGCGGTTCATTTTTGAACTAGGACAGGTGCTTTCATGGGCCAGTTCAAATTCTAGTCTATCTGAGGGATAATCTAGTCAATTGATCTTGAACCCATGACAAATAGCAGATGGATAGGTTCATTTTTAAATTGATCTGACGATGGTAGTTTAGGGTCAGTCAGACAATGGTCAAGACTGTTTATAATTTTTTGATTCCTTACCCTTTTGGAGGGCCTAATTGCTAATCTATATATCTATACATATAATAATAAGTAAAACTGAGAGAAAATTTAATTAAATTAGAGTCTAATTTTATGCCATTTGTCTCATCTAATCTAAGGGGCCGTTTGGTAACGTTGTTCTAGTAACGTTTGTATTTTTGGAAAATACGTGTGGATGAAAAATGTGTGGAAATACGAGTAATGTTGTTTAAAAACTGAAAAGTGTTGCTCAAACAACTATACCAAACGGCCCCTAAGTTTTTAAAATTTTGTGCCAAGTGAATTAATTCAATGTAAAAATTAGATTTCAATTAGAGTTTAATTTTACACCATGTGTTCCATCTAATCTAAGTTTTTTAATTTTTGTGTCAAAAAAGTTAATTTAGTGTAAAAAATGAGGAGTCCAATATAAGTAAAACCATAAAAAATATAATTTTGAATGATTTTATATTTATGAGATTTTTTTTTGGTTTAACTTAAAACAATTCAAGTTTATAAGTCATATATATATATATATTTGAAATTAAATTAGAATCTAATTTTACGCCATGTGTCCCATCTAATCTAAGTTTTTAAATTTTTATGCCAAGTGAGTTAATTCAATGTAAAAATTAGATTTCAATTAGAATTTAATTTTGTGCCATGTGTCCCATTTAATCTAAGTTTTTTAAATTTTGTGTCAAATGAGTTAATTTAATGTAAAAAACAAGAAGTCCAATATAAGTAAACCATAAAAAATATAATTTTTGAATGATTTTATATTTATGAGTCTTTTTTTTTTTGTATAACTAAAAACAATTCAAGTTTATAAGTCATATATATATATATATATTAATAACCAAAGCTAAGAGAAAATCAAATTAAATTCTAAACTGAAGTCTAATTTTGTGTCACGTGTCTCATCTAATTTTTAAATTTGTGTTATTAGGTGCAAAAATTTGAAGAGTCTAAATTCAATTAGATTCTAAATTGAATTTTAATTGGAGTTCAGTTTTGCGCATGTGTTCCATCTAATTTTTTAATTTATGCGGCAAGTAAATTATTGAATGCAAAAACGGAAGAGTCTTGATCTAATTAGATTCTAAATTATATATATGTAATTGTGATTATTTTTAAATGTATCCGTGCATATGCACGAAGTTACACACTAGATATATATAATTGTTATCGCTTATGCCTATAGTTTTACATAGAATATTGGGAGAGGGGGGGGGGGGGGGGATTGTAGGGCTATATGTTATAAAGACTATTCATTTAATTTTATTTCAAACATAAGCTCAAGTTTATTACCAAATTAGATTATATATTCAAGCTTGATTTATTTCTTGTTGAATAAGCTCGAATTTGTTCCCAAGCTACTGATTAACTTATTCTTTTATTGTATATAGTAAAACCACAACTAATTTTTTTTTTTTTAATGCATTTACAAACATATGTAAAAAATTAATAGTTAGATTATTGTTGAAATCATACTATTTGAGTTAAATAAAGAGAATATTTTTGTTTATGAACTTATAAAAATTAGATTTACCAACCTTTTATTGTAAAAAATTATATATAATTTTTACCATGAAATGAACGTTTTTATTATCAATAAATTATGTATAATAATTTGATATTTTATGAAATTATTTGCACAATCCAATCTCAAATCTACATAAATATATATTTAGACATAAATATAAACATATAATATTATATATATACTTAAATAGAGCCTCATGTTAACAAGTATATTCACGAATACGTTATTATATTTGAACTTGACTCATTTAATAGTCGAGTCTAAACTTGGGTTTCAATTTAGCTTGTTTGCCAAATAAATGAACATAAATAAACATTTTCTTAAGTTTTTTTAATTTATAAACAGGTTGGTTTATTTATAGTCCTAAGAGATAGCATGAGAGGGGTTTGTTGCACAGGACACCTAAGTGAAGGTAATTGAGGACAGCTGAATGTAAGTAGCTGTTGTTACTTTGCCATCACACATCCACAGCAGTTCTAACAAAGCTCATATCTTTATCATGCTATATGGCCAGTCTATAGCTTGGACAGTAGACCGAGTGGTACATTACATTCTACTTGATCCTTCCATAGTTCCATTCCATCCAATCAAAGCACTTATATTTGTACGTAGAAAAGTAAAGTTTTAAAAAGCTATACATAAACAAATAAATTATGTAAATTAGAAAACTGAAAGCTAATCCGAATGCACAGGCAAAAAGAAAATTGCTGCTTCAACTTCCAATTATAGCTTAAGCAGCCCAATAGATTATAGAATACCATCAGAATCAGATTGCAGAAGTTGAGCTTTATAGTTTATACCACTAGATCCCTGTGAGCCATTCAATAGCACACAAGATGCATCCTTCTGTTGGTTTCAGTGGAGCATTACTAGTTTTTCAGATTGGGAGATGACTGGAAATATAATACATATATTTTTATAATGTTCTTACTTCTTACCCCTTGTGAACCAGGCCATTCATTTTTTTTTTTTTTTAAAAACGACATTTTATGAATATAACAGTCCGCACTAGAAATTTTGTTTCAAAATTCAGAATATATTTGTACTATGCATACAACAAAATGCAAATACAAGGATTGCTTAAAAATTGCCAATGCCCAAGATGATGTAGTTTCATTACTGAGAGGCAGCGGTTATGACCATAACTTGCATCAGTTTGATACATCATCCATCCTACAACTCTTGGTAATTGGTATTCATAGCATGGCTCAATTGATGGGCATTCACCCAAAATAAGTTGCATATTGCATTAACAATCATTAAAATCTGCATAATATATGTATGCTACCCCTAAGACTGATGAGATTTAAATGCTGAAAACCATAAAAGCAGTGCGTCCAATCTTGTCTTGTCAAGAGAGAAGAGGTTACTAATACCCACTTTATGAAAACACCACCAATAATTTAGGTAATCTACCCCCAATGACAATATATGAAGTCTGAATTCAGAATTCTCCTACTCTGACAGCGTCACGGGGCATTTCATAAGCATCCTTAGGCCTTGATTTCTTTACACCAGCTGTAAACCAAACCTTATCAGACTTGTAGCCCTCTACTGCCACACTTGTCACTTTAACCCAGACTAGAGCCTTAGTCTTCATGCCCTCTATACTTGTGAGCTTTCCCTTCATCAAAACTGCTTTCACCCGAGTAGCATATCTTATAACAGAGTCCTTAAAGCTGACCTCACATACAGAAGGCAAGTACACAACTAGCTTGGACTTCGATTCATCAAATTCATAACAGGTTATGTTCCGGGGAAAGAGGCCGGGCGGTAAGTTGTACTCTCGAAGGAGATCTGGTAAACTCTTCAATGGCTTTCCTGTTGGTAGGCATTTTCAAATTAGTGATACATGTTACTCTAATCATAAATGTAACTTACCTTTAAAAGAAGGGGGGAAAAGAGAACAGAATGATATAGCCAATTGTGGTATTCTTCAATGAAAACTATATTCTATTTTTTACAGAATGTTCCACGTAATAAACCATTTCAAAATGGAAATAGGAATAATAACAAAATTTACATAGATGACAGAAGCCAAAAGCTAACATGCTTGTAAGAGGGTTTATGAAATGAAAGTACTTATAGTTTCAATTGTGAGTGAAGCAGAGACAAAGTACAAGCGGACAGGTAGGTGACATTTCGTTTCATCATGAAGATTTGTCACAATCAACTAGTTCTGGGTTGATGGCCTAAAAAAACTTATTATCAACTTGTTTTAAAGGAAAGTAATTAAATTGACTAAACTAGGAACAGACTCACAAACATTTACTGTGGCTTCCATCACACATAATTCCTCCTGAAGTGTATTTTTATGCTACATTAGTTTGATGAGCACTACTATCTCTTGTTGTAAGAGATACAAGAGGAGTCTCTAAAACATTGAAAGGGAGATTTAAATAAAGAAAACTTTAACAAGTAGCATGTCAAGCATTTTAAAAGCAGGAACAAGGCTTCATGCATAATTAAGCACACTAAGTTCAAATATAGTTCCAAACCTTTTAGTTTGTTGAAAACCCACTTTGCCTTTTCTTCAACTGTGTTTGAGAAAGTCTGCAATGAAAAGAAACCATTTAGTAAAAAGGGAAAACAATAGCTTCAAAACTAAGCACAAATACTTCCAAAGTAGCACGGATTCTACATCATCAAACAGATGTGCCAAAAATCTTAGTATTATGGTTAGCTATAATAAATGTGATAATATTAAAATGACTATAAATGGTCATGTCCTCTATTAATCCCCAAAGCAGCTGCCATTATAAGTCAAGAGGTTTACACTCTAGAAATGCAAAATCTACAAATATGATTTCACCGATCACTTCTTAATAAAAAATCTAGGTTATATAATCTGAAGAGACAATGCTCTAGTTGACAGGATTTTCAGATGAAAAAAGTTCTTTGTAAGACTAAAAGTTCTTCTTTTCTGTCATCACCACAAAAACAACATAAATTATTTTTAGCAATATTTAACATGCTAATCATTGTTGCAGAGTAGAGATCATACAAAGAAATTTCAAAGCCATTTTGAACATATCAAGACACACTCTATATCCAAACAATATTACCCTTATTTGGTGTGACCAAAGTCTCACCCAGTTAAAAGCTATCAAAACAAGCTGCAGCAAGTTCAAATTTCACTACCATTTCACACAGGAGTTAGTTAATTACCAAATCACCATCATAGCACAAAAATCCCTTCAAACATACAATTGAAGCACATCATCCGGAGTAACAAATCCCTTTCAACCATTTTCTTTCACATTAGAAAAATCCACCTCCCAACCAACGGATCTCTCAACCTACTGCTAGCTTCTAACAATTAAACTACGATAAACAGAAAATCAACAACTGGGTACAGCTGAATCAAGCCACATTACACACATAATGACCAAAATATAACACTACAACCAGATATAACACAAGGAAAATGTCACAGTAATAACAAATTATAGGTAAAGACTTTGCACAAGACTGACAAAAAGGAAAACACAACACACAAAGATGGGGCAATAGCAACACACACCACACTCAAAATGATGCCTTTACTTATGTTACAGAGCTCCCTCTTCCTTAGCTTTCTTTGTAATCCATTATCTCCGAACCTTTTGACAGAGCTCTCTCTCTCTCTCTCTCTCTCTCTCTCTCTCCAACTAATGCACTAGCTCCAAGCCTCCAAACATTTTCTTTCCCATTAGAAAAAACCCTTCTTTCAATTCATTATCTTTTCCTAAAAAAACCAACAGATCTCTAATCCTACTGCTAATTTCTGACAACCAACTCATGAATAGCAGAAAATCAACAAGTGGGTACAGTTGAATCAGGCCACATTACAGACATGATGACTAAAATTACCACTTCAACCAGATATATAACACAGGGACTGTCACACTAATAACAAGCTAAAGGTAAAGGTAAAGCCTTTGCACAAAACTGACAAAAATAAAAACACAAACATAAAGAAAAAAAAATAAAGCTCACTCACAGAGATGTCTTCACTAATGTTAGAGAACTCTTCCTTGGCTTTCTTTGTAATCCACAAGTTCCCAACCTTTAGACTACCCACTTTTGTCAGAGCTTTCTCCATTCTCTCTCTCTCACACACACACTATGTAGAAGCAAGCAAGTACTAATGTAGTGGTTTCTCAAAAAACCAAAGTATTTAATGTAGTGGTTTCTTAAAAAACCAAAGTACTGGCTGAGTGAAGAGTGACCAAATCTGAAGCTGGCACAAAGAGACAAACTTGCTCAACTGGAATGTGAAAAGCGGCTTAAGGCTCAGGCTCTTCCAGATGGAAAAAAACAAAAAGAAGAAGAATATTTTTAGAAAAGTGGAGGGTGTTTTGGTAATTGAGCCAGTGTTTTGTTGCGATAATGATGATACATTACAGATACACATCATACACCGCCTTTTAATGCCATTAAATTTCACAACTTTGTGCAGCTTTTATTATAATAATTGATATAATATCTTTTTTATGTTCACAAATAAATATTAATTTGTTATTGATTTTAATTTTAATTTATAATTTAAAATATTTTTTCACAACTAATAACAATCTGACAATTAAAATTTATCGTAAAAATATTGTAAATGTGATATTCTCTTATTACTAACATGTATTGATTATTATGTAACAATTTCAACAACTATGAAAAAAATTATGGTGTAAATATAGAATGAACTTATTTTGTTTTTTAGTATTTTTCAAAATAATTTTATGATAGAATATTTGAAGTCCTAATAATTTATGGATAAACAGATGTTAAATTGCTTAATGTTAATGATGTGTTAAAATTTAAATTACTAAATTACTAAGATATCTTTATATATATATATATAAATATATATATATATATCACTCACTTAGCCTATTTATAATTTACCGTTAAAATAGCTATTGTATTTCATCAAAAAAGCAAAAACTCTCACAAAAAAAAAAAAAAAAAGCAAAAACAATTTAAGCCCTATTTGGCCAGTTTATTTTTATGGAATGTACAAGTTTTAAAAATATTATATTTTTTTAAGATACATAACTGTGAAAATAAACTCATCCAAATATCCAATTGCACACTAAGTTAGATACATGCATATACTTTAACACCACTAATTTTCAAAAAATTTCTCCTTTTCTTTTTATCATATAGTGATTTTGAATTACGAAGGAGTTCCATATATAATGACATTGAATTGTAACTCTATAGTGATTTTTATGCATTTGATACACTATAATATTTCTTTTCTTATTGTTTTCTACTAAAAATGATGATTGGATCACACAAAGAAACAGTTGGACCAAACAGAGAAGAAAAAAAATCTACAAAGAAAAACCAAGAATGATAAAGTGTATGATAATATATTTTCAAGGATCGATGTTACTTGATATTTCAGGCTATAATAATATGTGAAGATTAAACTCCAGAGATGCTGTTGCACATGGTAGGGTCAAGGTTTTAGTATTTTTCCAGCTCAAAAGTTGATAATGACGATGACCATTTGATCAAGAAAGTTTCACACTACGTTGCTGCTTTAGCCATTTGCCAAAACTTTAATTTTTGTTATTATTAGCTTAAGACATTTGCCAAATTAATCCATCTCCACCTTATAACCAAATCTACAAATCTACTATTGCTACAATCTGCATATTTACTGAGTAGTATTTCTAACCCAAAAAAAAAAAAAAAAAAACTTGTATTGTTAATGCTGTTATTCCTGTGTTTTGATATGCTAGCTTGAAATATCAATGTGCCAAAAAGTTGTTTCTTTACTCTTCTTGAGTTTAAATTTATTACACACTCACAAACCTCTAGCTTTTAGCAAGAAATAGATTAAGAGTTTATTATTTGACCCTTCACCTTTAATATTTATAAAGTTTTTGACCCTTCAATCTCCCATGAGAGAGAGAGAGAGATGGTTTCCTTATTCTACTTCGTAACGATAAAGATCATACAATAGTCTTGTATAACATTGGTTCTCAAGAATCTTCAAGAGTCAGGGCTGCCAAACGTATTATGCCATGCTAAGCTTTATGTGGAGAGCCTAGTTTCATTAGATGGTGGAAATGTGTTTTAGCATTATTGTGCTTTGAGTAATGCTATAGTCACAAACTATTTTACAATATTTTTACAAATTATTGATGTGACAAATTCTTATTAGTTCTAATATAGGTTCACCACTAACATCACATTTATATTTACCAATAATTATTGAAAATTACTAAAACCACATTAGCCGTTTGTAAAATTGTTGTAAATTAGTTTGTGTCTGTAGCATTACTCATTGTGCTTGAGCTCCTAATTATTTGTATACCATAAACTTTATTTTATCCTTAGCAATAATGTTATGTGTGATTTAGAGAAGATGATACTGCATCTTATATGGATGATGTTTTTGTTAAATTTCAATTCTCTATTCCTCTTCAATTTCTATAATTTGTGGATGAATCAGTAAATTGTTTATTTTTGTTATGCATTGGAATTGTGATAGAATTTGGGGGAGGTTTGGTTATTAATCTAAACTAAACGCGGATCCACGCGTTGCACATGATAATTTTTTTTTATAATAGTGTTATTATTTTGAATATTTTTCAATGTATTATTACTTAAGCTGCATTATATATATATGACCAATATATTGTAGGATTCATGATGATAGGAGGTTTTGGTCTTGGAATTAGATGCAGAAAGTTCCGGCAATGATGCCTTAAGCTGTAAATACCGGAATCCTAAATTACACCATATTATTTGAGTCTAGATTTTAGTACTTAATATAAGGTAAAAGATGAGCATAAATAATGATTTATCTCTTGCATGTGTACTTGCAAATTTGTTTATTACAGAATGTTATTAAAAGCAGTCATCGGAGTACAAAGGATGCAACTATAATTTATTCATTTCAATTCAGCAGGCTCTTAACCATAGCCCTTACTTAGTTGCCATACTCGGCCTTGTAGTCACTCCAGAGCTGATCAATCGTCTTCCCAAGTTAGTAAAATTTAATTCACTTCAAAATAGATAAATAGGATTTTATAGATTTCAAGTTAGAGTCGTGCTAGGTAAAAACTTTAGAGGACTGTAATTAAGTCCTTGTAAGTCTTTTTAAATAAATAATAAATAAAAAATCTATTCTTTTGAAGATAAAGATTAGTATTATGAATAGGATGAGGAAATTTTGTACTCTTTTTTTGAGAACATAATTTCTACCAAACTCGGTTGGCTAATTTGTATATTTCCAAGTCAATTGAACACATTTTGCATGTTACATGTAATTCTTCGTTTCCATGAGGGTAAGGGCATTCACGATTCCAATGACCCACTCCATTTTTCTTGCATGCTTGGTTTTTTGGGATGCAAAATGTGTTTGTTCCAAAAGTTGTATGTCGAAGGATTTGTCAATAGTTTTGCAGCAATTGTTTTCCATTTGGTTGGTTTAGAATTGATAATAGCAGTTGTATTCCTTCATCATTTGATCGCATAACAACGCAATTGCCAGTCCATACTTTGCATTTTTGTCTCCTTCTATGTTTGTTTGAAGAAGGATTTTTTTTTCTTGCTTTAGTTTGATCTTGTACAAAATATTTGTGAGCTCCGACCCAAAATAGTGCTTGTTTGTTTCCAGCCCTAAAGCATTGATGAATGAGTTTTTCTTCATCGTTTCGAAGGAATACAGGATTTTGGAGCAATCCAGTTAGATTGATGTGGTGAAGAACTTTTGTCTTTTTGGTTAGCCTATTGAATCGCTTGCAGTTGTTTTTAAAAATGAAAACACATATTAAGAAACTAATGTGTTAAAAAAAATCAACTGGTGACAAAACATGACAATAATCATATACTAAGGATTACACGTGAACATTATTATCATCACAATTGCAATATTGGATTGATGAAGCTAAATTTTTTTTTTTCTTTCAAAAATATAACAATGACTCTAGAATTGTGCACGACTTCATAGTATAAAGTTAATAAAAAGAGAAATTATAGGACTACAATATTTTGTGCCACAATTTTGGACGTGGTAGATTGTGATTAGTAGAGAAAAAGTGGGGAGTTCATGTGAAAGTAACAAACATGAGATGTGAATTTAAATTTGTGTACCTCATTTTGATGTTGCCTAAAAATTTTGGTGATTGTCTTCCAACATTGGAAAATATTTGAGCAATAATTCTATTGGTAATTCATGTTGCATGCTCATTTTTGTGATTGTGGAGAGAGTATTTTTATGATATTTTTGGTGTGTATTTTGAAGTTGTTTTGTTTTGTAATTTATAGTGTTTTGATTGTTGTATGGATGAGTGATTGTTTAATTTATTAGCAATTATTTTTCATTGTTTTTTTGTGAATAGAAGCCTTTCATATACCCTTCTCTATAAATCTTAAATCTTATAGTATTGAATATATATATATATATATATATGTGTGTGTGTGTGTGTGTGTGTGTGTGTGTGTGTGTACAATTTTTATTTGTTGTGTTTAATTGATAAATTTATTATTTTCTTAAGGTTAAACATTTCAACAATATTTTTCAATAAGAAAGGGATATATCAACAACTTCACTCATTCCATGTGATAAAACGATTGATTTTGAAAGATACAAGGAATAACTTGATGCAAAAGATTCATTGAAAATGAACATGACATTTTGGTGATAGGTTTAGGAACCAAAGGTATATTTCAATACAATTACTCACAAGCCTCAAAGAAACTGCACGTGAGCATTCCTAGCAACTGCTTAATTAAGTTGTATTTTCGATCACATGATTCTAGGCAAAGTCTTGCTAGGAAATTAAGAAAACTCTTGTCCGTTACTTTTATTAAGTAATGGTAAAATAACAGTTGTGGACATGTAACCTATTCAATAAATAGCCGTATGTTTATGTTGACAAACCTGTGCCATACAGCCACAAGCTTGCTTTTCAATTGTTTAAAGCAGTGTAGAGAATGTGAGAAGACAGAAGTTCACCTGCAACATATGTATTGATGACAGTCCAATAATTAAATATTGCAAGCAAAAACCAAAAGAGAGCTGTCCAAAAACAAAGTTGCATAAGTTGTATTAATATATAAATCAATTATCAATAAATTTGAAATAGCTGGAAAATCTTTGATATCCATTTCAGTTACTGAAGAAAAAGTTATTAACTTTGGTGATTGTCATGGCAAAATAGATTGATATTCCCCTTTCAGTTCCGTAGAAAGCATTGATATTCCCCTTTTAAAGAATGGTAAAGGGAGGCCAAGAGAGTTAATTTAGGTGCTATTATACAGTGTAATTCCATAAACACATGGTTCCCCAATTAAATTAAATCCTCAATTATATGTGCATTTAATTCTATGGTAAATGTATCCTGTACTTCAACTAGTACAAATTTTATATGCTAGATGACCTGACACTGAACTAATTTTCTATGTTTACAATTAATCTGCTGCTATCTTATAGAAAGATTGTAGTAGGAATAACATTTAAAAAAAAATATATATTATATGCTATGGATACAAAATTTTATAATCTCAAGAATGTTCTATATGACAAGAGAGAACATTCAAAGCATTTGAATAGAATTTTAATCAATGTTTTTTGCTAGTGGGTGGCTTAAGATTCATAAATCACATACAAATTAAAACAAAAACAAAAACTTTGAACAAATTGTTTGCCCTTGGGATCAGAAGAAAGAAGACTAAACATCACCAGGTCTCTAGTTTTCCCCTTCAAAACCATATACTTCCTTAGAACACCTTCCCTCTGGAACCCAGTCTTCTCTAGCACCCTTTGGGGGCTCACATTTTCTGCATCAACTATAGCTTCAAGCCTTTCCAAGTGTGGTTATTCAGCAAATATAATATTAGAGCAATTACATCAGATTGTGTAAACTTTTGCAAAATAGAAAAAGGTAGTCTTTTTACACATTTTGGCCCCAAAAGCACCCACATCAGTGGGTGTAAAATTGTGCATTTATGCATAATTGCTACAGTAACCGTGCATATATGCACAGTTACTGTAGCACTTCTATTTATTATTTTATATTTTTTTCTCTCTCCTCCATCATCTCTCATCTGATTATCTCTCCTCTCTCATTTGATCTCTCTCTTTCTCTGCCTTCTTAATCCTTTTATTTTCTCTTAAATCCAACAACAAATTATAAAATTCTTCAAACTTGATCTAAATCAAGATCCCAAATTCATCAAACCCTCTCCTAAAAAAAAAATATCAAACCCATATAAATAATCAAACCGAAATTGCAAAAGAACAAGAAGAAAATGCAGAAAAAAGCTTACCGACGAAGAGTTTTCTCTCTTTAGCAAAAGAAGAAGAAAGACGAAGACGCTGAAGAAGAAAAAATGGAGAAAAAGAAAGAAGGAGAAGGAAAAGAAAGAAGGAGAAGGAAAAGAAAAAAAGAAGAAAGTGAAAAAGAAAAAGAAAGAGATAGAGATCAAAAGAAGAAGAAAGATGAAGACGCTGAAGAAGAAAAACTGGAGAAGAAGAAAGAAGAAAGAAGGAGAAAGAAAAGAAAAAAAGAAGAAAGTGAAAAAGAAAAAGAAAGAGATAGAGATTAGATATGGTGTGTGTGTTAAAGTTGGTGGGGCTAGGGTAGTTGTGAATAATAAAAAAAATGTGAGAATAATATTATTTAAATAAAAGAAGGTGTAGAATAGACAAACTGATGTGAGTGTTTTGTAAAAATGAGTGTGTAAAATAGAAAAAATTAGGTTTTTTTGTGCAAAATAGAAGGAAAATTTGCATCCACTGATGTAAATGCTCTTAGCCACCTACTTAACTACTTTAGTTGCAATCCCTCTACGTCAGTACTTGGAGCCCAAAACATAGCCAAGTTCACCTCTACACTTATCATTGTCTGAATTTTTGGTCACTGAAATGGCACCAATGGGCTGACCATTAAGGCAAATTGCCCTGAACCATGGGTGAGGAATAACTTTGGTATTGATAAAGTTGATTGCATCTTCTTTGTTAGTGTAAGGTTCCCATGTGCAAAAGCGGGTCCAATCGACATTGAGATCAGATTACACGGGAGTTTTTTGGAATCTAGTACGTTTTGTTTGGTAGTCCTCAGTATGTATAGGCCAGATTTGGTACTGATATTGGGGTCTTGTTAATGAGATGCTAGGCAATGTTACACACTGCAACTCTTAATTAACTTATCAGCAAGTAACCTTCTTTTTTTTATAACAAAACTAAAGCATTAATTGATCCAAGATGGTATTTAACATCAAGAAAACTTCAAATTAAAAAACTTCCCAAACTGAAATATAAGAATTGCTACATCCCATAACACAGCCAACACAAAATAAACTCCAATCGACATTGAGAGCAGATATTTGATACAGTTTGTTTAAATTTAAATACATACACAGAGGAGATCTGCTACAATATTTGGCATTGTAATAAACACATAGAAAATTGTTTCAGCTGCAACAATATTGACTTATTTTGCACAGACTACACGAACTAATCTGAGTCACATTACAACACTCAAGAGGCAGCATGCAGTAACAAAATTTAAGAAGGGAATAAAAAACATCAAGCAATCAAGCAAAAAGAATAGAGCAGAAAACAGACTGGGATTTAGAAATACCTGAACTGAAGCATCTAGCTTCTATCAGTATATAGGAAAGGAGTAAGGAAGACAAAGAGGTTGCCGTTAGAAGGTGGGGAAGGGAAAGGAACACGTGAGAAAAAAAAGGGAAGGAAATCAAGAGGTTGCAACCGTGGGTTTCTAAGGGTTTTTAGTTTAGAAGGCTTGAGTTTGGGCTTTAAGTTAGAATTAAATTTAGAAGAAGTGGGCTGGTGGAATTAAATTTAAAAGAAGTGGGCTTTATGGTGGAGATAGGTTGGAAATAACTTTAGTTTTATTAGTATTTTTAAATTGAGAAAAACTATTTTAAAATTGTAGGAAAAATTTAGGAAAAAAAATGAGAATGACATGGTTGTTGACGTGGCTCAATGTGAGCGTAGCAACATTAAATGCTACGCTTCAGCTTTTAGTAATATATAGATATAGATAAGTGAGAGCCAATTTAGGGTTTGAGTATATTTTTCTAAAGATCAGGCTTGGGTCTAGTGTCCAATGGCATTGGATCCATTGAGATGATGACATATGTCTACATTTGGATACATTTCACCATCTGACTAGGTCTAGTGCACTGAATGCATTGGACCTAAACTAAGTCTTTTTCTG